>CAUYTI010067041.1:0-27227 GCA_963575145.1 Galago senegalensis | reverse complement strand
AGGAATGGAAGAAAAAGTATCCAATGTACACAGCCCTTCTATGAAACTAATATATACTTCTCAAATGGAAGAAACAACTTAATTCTAGCCCAAAAATATGGGGAGGGGAAGAGGAGGGGAGAAGGGTGGCTGGGTGGTGGGAGGGTAACCGGAAAGATCACCTATATTTCTGTCTAACAAGGGTACAAGTGAACCTATCTAGAACTAGGATGTTAAGGTTTTGACACAATGACTATGCAAATAACATGAAATTTATTTGAACCAGCTTGATGAAAGTATGTCAAAATGTGTGTGAAGACACTACACTGTACCCCATGTTTGCATTAATGTATACAGCTATCATTTAATTAAAAAAAAGAATTCTGTTTTATTTATAATTTGATCAAATTGCAGATGAATGACTTGGTCTGTATTTTCTCACAACAGCTGGGACAATGCTATCAGTAAATGGTCGTACATACACATAGATGTGCGTGTGTGTGTGTGTGTGTGTGTGTGTGTGTGAGCCCGCCTATGTGCCCTGGGGGTGGTGATGTAGCAAGGCACGGAGGAGTAATGAACTAAATCAAAGTGAAGTTTTCTTTGTGGACATTTCATATCCGCACACCTTTCACTCTCATTACCCAAAAATTGTCCTCTGAAAAATTAAATTCATTTAATGTACTTGGAAGAGAACCAAATAGACTATTGTAGGCCAAGTCCTGATGTTTTTCATTTATCATCTGGGACAGTTCAGCTGCAAAGTCTAACTCATCTTACTTCTTGGGATGTTTGAGAATTTGATCCTTGAGAACACCTGTTAGTAGTGTGGCTTGACGTTCCCTGGGTTGCTTTTTCTCCTTTTGGATGCTGTTTCTCCCAGATGTTGATAATTAGAGAAACAAAGCAAAGCCCTCTCATAGATGCTGGTTTCTGGAGAAAGTCAAGGGAACGTAAAACCAAAGAATAGCATCAGCCTTTCTGTTTTACTCCATATTCCTCTTTACTGCAAAACCACAGGAATGGATTAATATCACTAACCACAAGAGGTCTTTGTTTATGAGTTGGGGGGCATGAGAAGAATATTAATCTATGATGTATGGCCGTATATTTTCTGAAAAAAAATTTAAAAGCCACATGTATTTGAATCAGTACATTATAAATGGATAGGCCATAGAAGATGAATAATATGACTAAATACCAAAAACTGAGTGTTCTCCAAGAAGTTACTGTTTTTAGCTCAAGAGGATTTTCAAATATTATACAGAGATGGATGTTCAGTAAAACAGAACAGGCTGAAACAAGAATTCAAAACCAGAGCAAAATTCTGGCATTGGATAAGACTTTTCAATTAACTATTAGCTTATGTTTTAATATATTATATATACACATGATAAGCATGTAATATATTCAGTAATATGTATATATGATAGCTAATCAATGATAATTAAGAAAAACATTAAAAATTATGTTCTATTATTTAAACACTTACAAAATAAGTGATATTTTGTGAAGTGAAAGATATTTCCTATGTCCTAGACATGTTTAAAAGAAATACATTATTTCAATGTGCATTTTAGTAATTTAGTATACTTAAAAGACTTTCCTTTGTTTCCTGGTATAAGGATGTTTTGAATATCTAAAATATGCAAATCATTTCTCTAGGTACTTTGGATAAAAAGAATAAACATGGGAGAGAAAAGAATAAACATGGGAGAGAGCAAATTCATGAACATTTCTCAATAGTCTGAGATTCAAGATCTTATACCCAGCTACTTTTCAGATCTTATTACCCCTCAGCCTATGTAACCCCTCTCCCAATACAACTGCTTAAATGCTCCAAAATGAGCCCTATGTTTTCAAAGAAAAGTGAGCTTTTTGTATACGATACCTCCTTGCCTCCTTAACTGTCAAAATTTTGATCAAAGTTGGGGCACAGTGATGATTAAGGTTTGATCCAGGTGATGGTAATTGAGGAAAAAATGAAGGAAGAGACTTAATCAATACTAGTATTTTACAAAGAAGGATGTGGACATTGAGCACATGTGAGCAATGAAGAGAAATAAAGTGTTTATGATGAACAGGTTTCCAAATATGGGAGACGGGAATAGCGGAAATGCCATAAATATAAGTTGGAATACCATAAATAAGGAACATCAACAATGGAACACATAAGATCAGTTTGGTTATTTTAAATGTAAGACGGCTAAGAAATTTCCTGAAGGCACATGAAAAACTGGATTGAGAACTTTAGAACCAGGCTAAGGCTCAACTTTAAGAGGCATCTAACTGGAAAGGGATAGTTGAAATTATGAGAATTTGGAGGCTCACAAGAAGAACACCAACTAAGAAAAGCACATTGATGAACACTTGTCTTTAGAGGAAAAAAAAGTTAGGGTTGAGGAGCCAGCCATCAGCTAACACAAAAGAGCAACTTTCTCATATTAGAGATTAGGAAAAGAGAATATGAAAGCTGGGGAGGTCGATGATGCCAGATATTCCAGATGCCCATGAGTAAAAACAAGACGAATGAAAACTCACAACTCAGTGGAAACTGATCGACTTTAAGAAAGCAAGTCAGTAGAGAGACAGCTGAAAAAGCAGTAATAACACTTGGAATTGAGTAGTAAATAATTAGCAAGTCAAGAATAATACTTTGTTCCCTGGGGATCTGAAGGTGAAAGTCAACAGAGAAGGAAGCACTATACAGGAGACTGAGCTAAGTGGAAAATGACACTCTTGTCATCTAAATATTTCAATTATTAAAATTGTGTTACATAGTGAATATTTAGATAGTAAGAGCACAGATTACATTTGTTTTTTTAAATTTGGAGATAAAAATAACACTGCCCATTCTAGCCCACACTCCAAATATCACAAAATATACTTCAACTTTAAAAAACCACCCAGCAAAAAATACTGGAATTATACAAAATAATTAATTGCTGATAGAGTAATGATTTAACATGTAGTGAACTCATAGGTATGCAGATGTTTGAATGTATTATTTAAAAACATATCAATACAATATTGGATATTGATTGTTTTATTTCTATTCTGTGAAAATATGATATAAATGAAAATAACATGTTAATAATATGTCTGGGTTGTACTCTTATTAATGTACATTTCAACTGTCATTTTTCGAGATAGCTCTATTCTTATTCAGCCTGTTTACCACAAGGAGGGAGAGAATAAAACTGTTATTAATGTCAAAAAAAATAGCTAATAATCCTTTACATCTTAGATTTACTTCTTCCCCCCCCCAACCAGTGGTAAGACAGGATTTATTTACAGAAAAGAATACAGAAACACTAAAGCTCCCAGTAGGGAGAGAAAAGCTCTGTCTCTCTCCCCTGGCTCTTGTCTAGGGGTATATATGGGTGCATGGGTTCCTTCTGTATGAGGCCAGGAAATGAATCGATAAAGTTTCTTCCTCTGGGGCAAAGTGAATTAATATATTAATGAATGGACACAATCTCTTCTGCTGGGGCAAGTGAATGAATGTATTAATGAATGGACAGAGTCCATTCACGGAATTGAGGCCTAGGAAACTCACATGAAATTGACCCAGGCATAGGAAATGTGGGTTGCGTATTCAGTCTTAAGTGCAAAGGGAAGGAGACACCAAGGCCCTAGTGTCTCCCCAGCAGTTGTCTGGGCCCTTTGGCTATTGGAGCCTTTGGGGGGGTGGGAGGCTCCCCAGGAGGCCCCCCTCTTGCCTACCCTCTAGCCTCCTGGTTCCTCTGCCGGCTGCCACTGCACCAGCACCGCCAGGGCTGAGGCGGCAGGTCCTCCAGCTCAGTTCGGCTGAACTGGCTGGGTCACCATGTGTACTGTATCAGTAGTACTTTCACAAAAACCGTCCTTTACTAAGGATGGTTTCTGGCGCTTTGAAGGCGACATATGGGAAGACTTAAGCAAAGTCACAAGGGAGACGTTGATGTTTACTGAAAGGTGAAACAAGTTCACTTGGACGATGAGGTGAAGATCCAGGGCAGCGCTGGGGGCGACGGGGAAGGGAAAGGAAGGCCCTCAGGAGTTTCTCAGTGCACAGTCCCACGGTCTGTGCTCCTTCAGCAACGGGAAATATACTCGAGGGACGCTCCAAATGAACATTAAAAAAAAAATTCCAGCCTATACATAGGAGACCATACTGTGAAAATGCCCCACCTCCAGCTTGCTGTGACCAGTCTCCAAATGTTCTGAATTGCATCTTCACACAACTTCTTTTGCCGTCTTTTACTTGCCTGGAAAAGAGACAATATTTGTCGCTGCCTGGACAGCACAAATGTAAAAGTGAGAGCTTCAGCAATTTCCTTGGTGATAGAGGGGAGTCCAGCTTTGATCCAAGTAGTTTCTGGAATTCGATGCCTGTGCAGACCGAGTGTGCTTAGTGGAAACCGAATTTAGATTTACTTCTTATAACAACTTCATGACATAAAGTAATATAAGTCTAATTTTAAAGAAGAAATTGAGGCTTACAGAGTTTAAATAGCAAAATTGCTCAAAGTCATGGGGTTAGCCCATGATAAAACCTGGATATGAATCTAACATTGTAACATGAAGACCTCTTCATTTAAAAATAACACCACATTCTAATCCATTATTCCAAATATCACAAAATATCCTTCACCACCAAAAACAACCTTGCAAAAATACGTGAATAATACAGAACAATTGAGTGTCAATAAAGTGATGATTTAACATGCAGTGAACTCCAAAGTTCCTGAGAGTGGAGGCGGAGAGTCTTCTTCTATTTGAATAATCCTGCCCTTTTAAAGTAACATCAAATGGACTAAAATAACGTGGCTCTACCTATTAGAAGGGAAACCTCTCATACATGGCGTAGGGGAATTAGCCTTGGATGGATTCAGTTGGTGGGGGTAGTGGGAAATGTATTCCCTGAAAAGTCTTCCTGCCGGTAAACTGGCAAACTTTGTGCCGTGAGGTGACTATTTGTAGAGTCTGTATATTTTTTAAATTTTTATTAAAGTACAGGTATCCCAAAATTGCCGGAACTAGGGAAAATGAAAAGCCATAGTTAAATGTATCTTTATTTATAAAAGGATCACTTCAAAACTTTACAAAATATTTACAAAATATTTTCTATGTTTTGGCCATCTCTTTGTAAAATCCTGTAACGAATATTTTGTAAATAAATAAATAAATAACCCCACAAAGGTATATTTAGTTACCATTTCCCATTTTCTATGTACGGCAACTATAGGAGTGAATTTTGGGACACGCTGTATTTCCTTCCGTAGGGATTATAGGGAGTAATAACTAAAAAGGCTACAGACAATGTGTTCTTGGAAATTCCTAATTTGATGAAGGCTATGAAGAGAATTCAGATTTTATTTTGATCAATGTGGTCAGGGATCTCTTCTTAATCTTATCTGCTGTCTAATTTGGATGTGCCAACTCTGGGTAGATGGCAGGGAGAGTGTTTGGATCCTGATAAGTCAGTTGCTGTTTTGTGTGGGCTCCCAGGTCAAAATTAAATCTCATCCATGTCTAAAGCAAATATTGGAATAAGATGAAAGAACTTGTGCACCTATAAAGATTGTGGACATGACAATGTGACCCTAGAATAAGATATCACAAAAGGGCCTTCAACAGTAGGAATAATATAAATAAAGGAGATTAAGTGTTTACAATAGTTCTTTGAGGGAGAGAAATGATCCTCCTGTTGGCATTACATGAAACTGATTTTAATCACTGTAATAGAGGACATACATGGATGCTTTGTGAAAGGAAAATTCTGTAATAGAACATTTAGGAGGCAAATTATTACCTTTTCTGTGAGACTAGAAGATCTCATAATAAGAAATAATCAAGAAATATGGTCTGTGTAACCTGGGTAATTGCTGTTTGATGAAAGAAAGGATGGGGGTGGGGACAGAGATGTTCTAAAGAAGAACTATAAACTCTAACCAGTTCGATTTGCTGCAGAATTGTTTCCTATTATAAAGTAGTGAAATTCTAAGAGGATACAGTTTGGTCTAGGGAAATCACACAAAATAGATACTTAAAATCCTTGGAAATTGCATTAGTCCTACACCACAATGAAAGCAAAACACTGAGTCAGTGTAAAAATAAATCTATTTCTTACATTATTACTTTCCTTCTTGAAATTTGGCAAAATCTAATGACAGCATATTATTACCCAAAAATATTCTGTGGGTTTTTGAATGTTTTTGTTTTTTTTTTTAATTAAACATAACATTGTGTCAAATGAGTATTATGTGAGAAATATGAAGAGATATGGCTATTAGAATGATCTAAAGTTATTTTCATATCCAGAAATAAAGAAAACTCATACCACTTATGCTGTTTTTAAAGAACAACTTGTACCAGTTTTCTATAATACAGGAGCAACTAACTTGCTACCTATTGGACTTGCCATGATCCAAATTTACAAGTTTTGGCTATGGACTAATTAATTAATAGGACTGTATAGTCTGAGTCATAGTTAGGAAACTTCTCATGATAATGAAAAGAAAACAATTAAGGAGAGATAGAAACAAAGAAGATAAACCATATGCAAGAGAATATTATATTATTCATTTAGGCATTTACTCCAAACGCCTAGGTACTCTAAAACCTATCACTTCCATATGTAATGTTTACCAGAGATATGCATAGATCCTGACATTATCTGGTCTTCATATTACCAATAGAGCTCACTATTTGAAATTCAGAGCCCAAAACAACTCCCAGAAGCAGAATTACATCTTTAAAATATGCTGTAATCTGCTTTTGAATGAGTTAATTTTCGTGCTTTGTCTAAAAAGGTAGACCAAGAAAAGATGAATATCCTACAGAATAGAGTAATGAAGCTTATTGCTAAAGTAGTGAGGTCTACTAGGGAGGGTACTGAGTGTGTAAGGTTCTCATTCAGGCTTCCAGTGAACATCTTAGCCAGTTAGTTAGGAATGGCTCTCCTGGGGAAGAAGGGCAAGGACAGAGCACCCAGGCTGCCATCTTGATGCCACCCACCTTAATTTTGTCCCAAATGATTATACGCAACTGGGGAGAAGGGATCACCCTACTAATCTGACAGTTCTCAAACTTAGCCTCCAAACTTCAGAAGGATATAGAAGACTGTCTAGCCTAACAACAGGTACAATAGAGACTTGAAGGTGACCTAGACTAGCCTTCAAACTAATTTTCCTATGGTCCACCCTCCTACCCACCCCATCCTTCCCCATGGGATTCTCAGAGAGGCTCCTGGAGGGTCCAAACGCACAGTAAAATTCTGATTCCAAGGGGAACTCTGAACCTCCAGGTAGGCCTGACCTATGAGGTATAAAAGAGAACCTCCAGCTCTTTGCCTTTGCCTCGTCAGGACAATGGGGATCCATTCACTGTCTGCAGTGAACATACCTTGCTCTCTAAGCCCATTCTTTGCTTTTACTCTATAAAACTATCTTTCTCTTTCTCAACAAACTTTGTTTCATGCTTGCCTTACTTTGGGTGTCTGGGCACTCTTCTATCAAGAGCACTCCAAGAACAAAGGACTCCAGTAACTGCCTGAAAACCCAACATTTTGGGATGTGGGCTGAGAAGGGACAGTAAGAAAGGGGCTTCACGGGAGCAGTTTCCACTCACTTTTGTTTGTGATTACCACTGTGCCTCGGTTGAACTTTCTGGTTCAGCCAAGTAATGGAACCAGGTCAACTGGGCTCGAGGAACGGGGACAGCTGCCTTGAAACCCAACCCAACAGACATACCAGAGCCTTTTCAGCAAACTTTATGAATTAAGAATTGCAAAATTAAAACATACCAAGAGGCTACTTCTAATAGGCAAATGTTCAATTTGCTTTGGATTTTGATTGGGTCAAAAGTTCTTACAATTTAAGTTCCAATAATCTGTTTTATTGGTTTAAGAAATTGAAATTAATTTTAAGACACAAATTTAACAAGATTTCCAAATGTTTCTAATTACACAAGTCAGATTATGATTAAACATTAGGCATAAATACAAAGGACAAGAAAAGCAGCACACTTGGGTATTTTAGAATCTCTGCCATCCCACTGAGGAATGGGAAGAGACACAGATGGTTCATTGACCAAATGTTCTCCCTGATCTGCTGTGACCACTAGCAAGCAACTCATAATCACTGGGAAAATGCAGTTTATCAGTTTCAGTGAGAAGCTGAAATCACCAGAAAAGTAGAGGTAAACCTCCTACGAGACACCTAGTATGTATTATGCTCTATAATAATATTCTGCAGTGTCTTTACGGTGATCTGAAGAGGAGCAGATGCAAACCAGATCGGAACGATAGAAAACTATGTTGGAGGGAGGAGCGCTCACAGGACATCTGCTTCCATGAAATATTTATGAAATGGTCAACATTCTATTTAAACACAGAGTACCAGGATGTAGCCTAGAAAAGTATTGATTTAGGAATAGGCTGGGAAAGTCCTGATGGCAAACTCATTTTCTTACTAACTTAATTAGTTAAGAATAGGAATGGAGGAAGGGTCTTAAGAAACTATTTTGTCTCTCCGGCTAGTTTGTCTCCTGTTTGTTTAATCAGTGTTAATTCAAATGCAACACATTTTAATAGATACTTATAAGTTGTTTCAGAGTAGGCTTCTACAATGCCGGCAAAAAAAAGTAAAGTGTTCACATTCAGTTTATTCCATGTGCACCAGTGTGAGTTAATGATATAGAACTAAATAGACTGTACCTTATACATGCAATAACACATCAAGTAATGTGTTAAAAAGCTGGCATTTTACTGGCCATAAGTGTTGGAGTGGTTAGTAAACATCTACGAAAGTTGTAAAATTTTTGTTTTGAGCATTTTGTGTCAAAAGCTTTTTCTAATGGACTGGTCATACCAGAAATGTTACACATGCTATGCAATAAATGATACATCATAAACATTTCTTTGTGACACCTCTAACTCATTAGGCTAAAAGAAGAGGAACTGCAGAAGGAAGGGGCAACTGTTGTTATTCCTGCTCCTAGATTACTCTATTAAACACATTTATTTTATTTTATTATTTTTGTGTGTGTCCGTATGTTACAATGAAACTGTTTACAGAACAATCAGTAAACTGGATTGGGCCCAAAGGCCAGAGTTTGGCAATTCTTATTTGTTGCCAGAGATGGGCGCAAAGATTCAATGGGTTGGTACAATTGGCTGCACCTATGAAATTGGACGTTAATAGGTATAACATTGACATTTTCCATTCCAAGTCAACCATTGAACCAATAAGTATTAAAAGAAAGAAATGTAGCTGAGTAGCACGGGTGTAAGATAATTGGTGTAAGTTCTCTGTTCCTCTAGACAGTGCTGTGCTGTAATGGAAGACACTTATTTTAAATGTTATATTTCCCGTGAAGTAATTTTAAATGGAATCATGACCTTAGTTTGATTTCAATTACGGTTTGGAAATTTTTACGTGCATAGTATTACTAAATATACACTAAACTTTAGAAGTAAGTGAAATCTTCATTTTGCATGCTGATAAGCAGAACTAGCTTTTCTTTCTAAATGACAACTAAGTATAAATTTTATAAAAGTTGCCAAACATACGTTCTGGCTTCATTGTATTTAAGAAAAATTATACATTCTGTTCATTTGCATATTGCTAACAAAAAAGGTAAATTTCTGTTTCAAAGAATTCAATTTTGGGTACAGATTAGGTGTATTGCACTGACAAAATATGTGTGTAACTTTTTTGGTTATCTTTATTTGGAATAATTTATTCCTGTTGATTCATAAAGCTCTGCTCAGACATAGTTAAATAATTGCAAATTCAAGTATTCCAAGTATTCTGATTGATAGTCATATCAGTAACTTCTAATTTTGTATCATATCAAAAAGTGCTACAGTGTAAATCTTTAATTATGTCATCTTTGATACAATTTAAATAGCTTCATTAGGCAGCATACATACACACACAATTTTTAGCTTCTAAGATTTGTGGACTTTTCTCTATAGTTGTGTATGTTGATATTGATTTACAGTCCCATCATTTATGTGGAAGATCTTTTCCTTTCTTTTTTTTTTTTTTGCTTTTTCATACCATTTTAAATTTTGAAAGAAATAGTTCCTTGTGTGTGCTCTTGGATTTTCTCATTCTCATTAGTGAATTTTTTCCTATATTAATTGAGATTTCCTCTTTTGAAAATTATGTTATTTTTGGAGAAAGTGCAAAGGGTCAAACTTTCAAGACAGACTCACATGGACTAGTGATTTTATACCATGTAAGCTTCACTCACAAATAACTACAAGTAAACACAAGACACCAAGGAAGCAAAGAACGGCCAGGATGTCTGTGACAGCAGCTGAGATTTACTTTTTTTATCATCATGCTTTGTCCCAGGGTAATAGATGGAGTTTCTAAGTAAGGGGCTGAGGCTGATGTGAAATGTAATTTTTATATGTTATTTTATTATTTTTAAAATACCATATAATTAAATTACTATGTAATATGTAAATGCTAGGGTCTTGCCCTGGGGGCAGGGTCCTTTAAGACCTGTGAAACAGGCAGCGATTGACTGGGGGAAATGAAATTAAAAGCAGGGAGGAATAGAGGCAGAACACACAAAACAAAGTTTTAAAAGTAGGCACAGGAGTACACTGCTAGCTTGTGTGGATTCAGTGAGAGGCCCTGAGTATTTGTTCCACAGCTTTTATTGAAGGTTATTTTTTTATTTAGCCAATGGGGTAAGTTGAGAAAGGGAATAAAAACATCAGCAATTTCTCTAAGTACGCTTGTTAGTTCTTATTCTATCTATAATCATTAACTTTAAGGGTCTGGGTAGCCTGGAGAAATCCGGAACCTGAGCCTCATGTGGGGGGAGACTCCTGTATGTGGTCATGCACACAGATCCCTTGGGGGAGGTTAGACCCCTCTAGTTTCTCTGTAGAGCAGATGGGGTGCCATCAGTTCTCCTCTGAAGACTAGATGGGAAAGAGGAATTTTCCTCTTTTTCCACCTGGAAGTGTTTCCTCCATGTTTAGGGTACAAGCCCTCCTGACCAAATCTCAGGGCTCCAGCTATTCCCTTGATCTCTTCCCTGGCCATTATACAAATCCCCACAATGGGTATTTGCTTCTGGAAAGTGGTTGACTGTTGACTGGGCAGGAGTCGGTCTGGTTAATGGTCCTTCCCAGGCCTTGCACACAGCTTCTGCTATGCCCATTGTTCTTCAGAGGGCTTACAGACCCAGTAAGGGTGTTTGCAAGCTATATCCCTTATAGGCCAGGTATCCAGTAAAAGCAGAAACTTCTCAGACAAGTAATTTAGCTATTAGTTTAAAAAAAAGCTAGCTAAATTGTTCTAAATTCTGCCTTGCTCAGCTTATTTCTGCTTTTCCCCTTTTATGGGGGTACTTTCCCTTGCCAAGAATGAAGTCTTTGGTCCTCATTCTCCCTGCATGTAAATATGTTATCTTTATTAAAAATAGCAATTATAAATATCCAGAAAAGAAAATTCCTTCACTTCTCCTTTGCCCTTAAATACCACTCCATCCTTATATGCCACCAATTAATAGTTTGGTATGAAATTTTCCATATACTTTCAATAGTAATATTTTGTGAATGAATAAATAAAAAGTTTACTCAATTTTTTTTTTTTACTGTCAAAATGTTGGGGGGTACAAATGTTTTAGGTTTCATAGATCATTTTTGTTATACTTGAGTCTTGGTGGCAGATATGCCCATCACCCAAATAGTGTTCATAGTACTCATTAGGTTGGTTTATCCCCCTCCTGTCCTATCTCTCAGTTGCTTTCCACTGACTTTTGTTACCCTCTATACACTTCTGTGGTCATTGGCTACTTCCAATTTTATAGACGTAAATGCGTTATTTCTCCATTCTTGCAACACTTCACTTAGGAAAATGGTCTCCAGTCCATCCAGTTGTTGCGACAGGTATTCATTTATCTTCTTTATGGCTGAGTAGTACTCCATGATATACATAAACCACATTTTGCTAATGCACTCACAAACTGACGGGCAATTAGGTTGAATCCACACATTTGCAATTGTGAATTGTGCTATAACAAACATTTGTGTGCAGGTGTCTTTTTGGATAAAATTACTTCTTTTCCTTTGGGTAAAGAAACAACCGTGGAATTGTTGGATTGAATAGTGGGTCTATTTTTGGTTCCTTGGAGAATATAAATTCTGTTTTTCACAGAGGTTGTACTAATTTGCAGTCCCACCAAGAGTGTATAAGCATTCCTTTCTCTCTACAACAAACCAAAATCTATTATTTGTGGATTTTTAAATGAAAGCCATTCCAACTGAAGTAAAGTGATATCTCATTATGGTTTCAATTTGAATTTTCTTGATGATTAGCGATGTTGAGAATTTTTTCATGTGTTTCTTTACCATTTGTCTTGCTTCTATTGAGAATCATCTCTTCATGTCTTTGCCCAGGTTTTAATAGGGTTGTCTCTTGCTGATTTGTTTTAGTTCTTTTTAAAATATGGTTATTAGCTCTTTTCATATGTGTAGCTTGCAAATATTTTCTCTCATTTTGTAGATTCTATGTTTCACTTGGAGCCAGAAAGAGCCCAAATAGCAATAGCAATCTTAAGGAGAAGGAACAAAACTGGAGACATCACCTTACCAGACTTCAAAGTACACTGTGAGGCTATAGTAACCACAACAATGTGGTTTTGCCCTGTTTGCTCTGTTGCTTGCTTCTTTAGCTGTGCAGAAGCTTTTTAGTTTAATCAAATCTCATTCTGAAATTTTGCTATTGCCATGGTTGCCAATAGGGTGTTTTTCACTAATTATCTGCCCACGCCAATATTGAGAAGAGTTTTTCCAACATTTTTCTCTAGAATTTTTATTATTTTGTACCTTAGATCTAAATCTTTTAGCTATCTTGAATTAATTTTTGCAAGTGATGCAAAAATTCTTCTACATGTAGCTATCCAATTTTCTTAGCAGCATTTATTGCATAGGCTTTTTTACCATTGTGCATTATTATCAGCAAAGTTTTAGGATACAAAATCAATGTAGATAAATCATCAGCTTTTCTACATACTAATAACAGTCAAGCTGAAAGTCAAATCAAAGACTCAATACTATTCACAATACCTACAAAGAAAATAATATATCTAGGAATACACTTAAAGGGGGAGGTGAATGATACCCATAAGAAAAACTATGAAACTCTGAGGAAACATATCACAGAGGGTACACATAAATATAAAAACATCACATTCATGGACAGGTAGAATCAACATTGTTATAACGTCCATACTGCCCAAAGTGATTTAAAAATGTAATGCAATCATCAAGTAACCAAAGTCATACTTCACAGATGAAGATAAAATAATTCTATACTTTATTTGGAACCAGAAAAAAATCCAAATAGCCAAAGCAATCTTAAACAAAAAGAACAAAACTGGACACATCACCTTACCAGACATTAAGGTATGCTATATGGCTTTAGTAACCACAGCAGCATGATATTGGTATAAAAATAGATACATAGGCCTGGGAAACAGAAAGGAGAACAGAATATTAAACTACCTACCCTGAATCGATCTTTTTCAACAAAGCAGACACTTCTGTTGTTTTAAAAGACATTAATTTTACATCTACTTTTTAGAAAGAAAGAAAAAAAGAAACCATCAGAAAGAATAATGTTCTTGTTAATGAACATGGTGTTTCTGTGAAAGTCCTTTCAAAGGGTTTTAGATTACGTTTTAGTAAGATATCCTCTACGAGCTGAATGAAATTACATGTCTAGTTGAACTGGTAAATTGCTCTACATTTGTTTAAGACCAACTATCTGATATAGTTCATAGTAGTAAGACAATGTTAAATGGGTGCTTACCTAAATAGTCTGTTTTATATAACTAACTTTTTAAAGACCTTAATGAAATTATTGTATAAAAGTTAATTCATTCTATTTTTCTTGGCAAAAAAATGGAGAATAAAATAAGCAGCACAAATGCATGGAGAACGAAAGAATTTTGATAATTTGGCTTAACATTGATAGATTCATCCTGGAGCTAATTAGTTCTCCTTACATTTTGCTTGGTCTGGTAGCTGCTGTAGGGCAGAAAACTTCTGGCACTGTCAACCAAACATTCTAGATTAGCTGATGATGATAAAATGACTGTCAGTCATGAAAAGATTCCTTACATTATTCCACTGTGTATACTATGAATAATCCATTTAAGAAATAAAATATGCAATGAAAAGTATCCTAAAGAATAAACATGCTGGCAGTGAAATGTACTAATATAGATACCTAAAGCACATTTTATAAAATGTGTATTACCTTGCAAGAAGTATAAATTAACATTACGATGTTAAAGCACCATAGGGGATCATGTTAGGTGAAGTTTTTTGGAGTATAATTTATATTATTTCAAATATTTTTCTATAAAGCCATTATTAAGTTATATTTCCAAAAGTTTGATCAAATAAAAAAGGATAAGGTTATAATTTTAATTATTGGCCCTCTAAGTCCTACAGTTCAGGAAATCTTGAGAAAGCTATACGTTTCTAAGTGAAACAATAAGGTTTCTGTTTTGTTTTGATTTTTTAAGACAGGGATTCCCCTGTCACACCAGGTGGAGTGCAGTGGCATCATTGTTGCTCACAGCAACCTCCAACTCTTGGACTCAAGCAAGTCTCCTGCCTCAGCCTCCTGAGTAGCTGGGACTATAGGTTCATATCACCATGCCTGGCTAATTTTTTCTATTTTTGGTAGATACTGGGTCTCACTCTTGCACCAGTTGCTCTGGAACTCTGAAACTCCTGAGCTTGTGTCATCCTCTTGCCTCAGCCTCCCAGAGTGCTGGAATTACAGGCATGAGTCACTGGACCTGGCCTGAAATAATAAGTATTGACAAGGACACAAAATAGCCAAAAGCCAGTGGCTTATCTTTATGCTGGTCATAGTATAAAGCAATTGGAATAATTTTCACTTCAACTAACATGTACACTTATCATAGAGGGGTATGCTACAATATTATCGTTTATTTTATATGTGAAAACATAGGACCATGGCTTGACATATGAGAGCTAAATTGAGGAAAGATGCTGCTAGCAGTGAATATGCTCACGGTCAGATGATGCGTGAGGCTCTATTGAAAATTAATCACTGGAATGTATTATATTTCTAATATCTTTATGTTTTGTCAATTAATTTCATTGATATGAAATAATTTTTAGGTCATATCCCATGGTTTGATGTGAACAGAGTAACTTAATTCTTTGTACCCTCAATGAACCTGAAAAAATAAAAAAATTAAATGAATAAATAAATACAGTAAAAAAAAGAGCAAGGAATTTGGGACATATGTATAGTTCTATTTCTCAGTAATAGTATAATTCTGGGCTCATGATATTCCTGCAGCTATAGTTATATCTGCAGGATATCAGCTAACTTTATATGCAGTATAGATATGTTGGAAACAATAGCAAAAGCTTTATAACTACAAGTGAAAGAACTTCGTGGTCCCATCAGGGAAATTCTCTTGTAAATACTTATTGAAAGGAGCAATTTTGTCAAGGAATTCCATATGTGACATGCATAAGACATTTTCAAAATGGCATCTCTATGCAAATCGGACAATGATGATACATCTGTAGCCTGTTATTGTTTAAAACTTATGGTGGGAGTTCATACTTAATGAAATCATCTATGATGATTACATTTATTTCTACTTAGAGGGATATGATCTTATAAAAGTTTTACTAAAAAGAGGATCTGTTTGAGAAATATTCAGAATTTTTCTGCGTTTTCTTAGAGAACTACAACTAAATCTGACATGTATTATCTGATTTACCCCTCATCTGGAAAATGATTTTTCATATTTATTCAAGTTGATTTTTAGTTCAGGTTTTAAAGCCCAATTAAACTAAATACATAATATAAACTATTTTGACATAGGTCAGTAAGCAATTCCTAATACTTATTTTGAGTATGTCTACAATAGTATTATTTTGTCAGTGTAATACAGACCTCACAGTATTGATCCATGGTTTTTATGAATCTCCATGATTAACTTGCTGCAATGGATCTTACACTGGACGTCACTGGGAAGGCCACCCAAAAGCTCCCTCTGGTCCAAATATCATCACCGTCCTACTAGTATGCATTCCATGGTCTAGACCCTAGAGTTTATTTTATATACACTCATTCACAAAGCAATATGTTTTTTTAACTTAAATCAAAAATAAAATGTTATTTTAGCAACTTTAAGTTCATTATCATGCTCAAGAAAACCCCAATTTCTCACAGTCTCGACAGCCAATTTTGTTTTCTGTTCCATATTATTATTTCAAGGAACAGAATCACATACTCTGGCCTTGAACATAATTTCCCTCTTTCAAATATACAGGCTGGTTCTCTGTGTAGCAAATTAGATAATACTTTATTAAGTCAGATGATTCATACAAATATACCGTATGTGTATACATACATATAGAGAGTAAGAGGTCAGGTTTTTAGATTTGAACTTAAACTTGCTTCCTGCTGAAGGCTTTCTGTGCTTTTGGCTAAATCTCCCATTAGATTCTCACTGTCCTCAAATTTTCAGCTTCTTGAGGAAATAGTTGAATCAGAGACCATATCTAAGGTGCAAAGATAAGCTATCACCTTCTGAAAAGAACAACCAAAATATTTGAAAAACATTAAATATTCCTAGAATAGTTTGTCAGAAATAACCATATTCTGCCAAAATCTTTTTCATAATACAGACTTTTAGAATGAAAATATTTTAAAACTTTCAATATATGTTTTAAGTAACATAGGAGAAATAAATGTCCTTGTTCTTTTTTTTTTTTTTTTTTGCAATTTTTGGCTGAGGCTGGGTTTGAACCTGCCACCTCTGGCATATGGGGCCGGCACCCTACTCCTTTGAGCCATGGGCACTACCCAATGTCCTTGTTCTTCACTTCAAGAACCTACATTAAGATTAAAGAGCTATAAATGACTTTTTAAAATTTTGAGTCAGAAGATGTTTAGCAAAAACCTAGTTTTATTCTCTTATAGTACAGATGGGGAAACTAAAACTCACATATACTACAATGTTTTGTTAATGGAAGATTGACGCCTAGAACTCAGGTCTTCTAATTCCTAGATCAATATATAACTGAAATCAAAATGTATGCACTGGTTTAATCTTTCTCCTCAACTGTTAAAATTCAATCTGTGGGGGCAGTGTCTGTGGTACCACTCAGAAGAGTAGGGTGCTGGCCCCATATGCAAGAGGTGCCTTGCACATAATTTAAGCTTAATGGTCAAGAAACCAAACTAATATGCCTCTTTTAATTATGTTTTAAATCTCAAAATATAAGTTTGAAAATATATTAGACTATTTAGAAGAAATTCCTTTAAGAAGTTTCTAAAATAATTTTTATAAAAATTACAATATTTAATCCACTTCCATAAATACATGTTGGATTCTTTTTCAAAATATTTTGAACACAGAAAACTTATAATAACAGTTACAGCTTCTTACAGAACGTCAGCATATAGCTGACAGCGAATTGAGCTCTTGAGGGAAGTTTCTTACCTTAGTTAATTCTCACAACCTTCCATGATAAATATTGTTCCTTCTTACACATGAGGGAGACGCATAAGTTAAATAAAAGTCAAAGGCATATAAATGAAGAAAGGTATGCCTACAAAACATCCAGGATGAACAAAGAGAACCTAGATTTTTAGTATTACATTATCTCTGAGTTCCAAAGCTCTAAGATGAAGTTCCATTTCCATACACAACACGGATCATCTTCAACAATTCTCACAGTTTGGTAAAAGGAAGGAGATCTTCCCCTTTCCTTTCCTAACAGGAAGATATTTTCCTTGGGAAATTTTATTTATGCTAGTTGCATAACATCATGGTCAATGTTATCGGGTTGATCCCCTTTTCGCATATCTCTGTAAAAGCCAAGGATGCAGCATGTCAGTGGAGAATTTAAATCACAAATTTTAATACACAGATTAAAATTATGAGTCCCTAAGAAATGAACAATTAGCAGAGCCCTTTAACTTTGTTTTAATGATGAAGCTTTTTAATTTAGAAAATTAAATTTGGGGGAATGCCCTATTTAATTTAATTATTTGCTAATTTAACTGTATATGGGTCTAAGAAGAAAATATTCTACATTTCCATTCAAAGAAAAATTAACCTTTACATATTAGGGCCACTAATAATATCATCACCATTTTTGATAAACAAAAATAGGAGGCTTGTATAAAGGCCACCATTATCTAAAAGCCATGGTCCAAATACTAGTACGTCTTTCTTTTAAAAAGTACTTTGCTTTGCTAAAACATGGGAATGATTACAACACAAAGATATTGAAGGAAAACACATGGAAGATACGAATAAATATTATAAATCTTAATAAGCAGAGAATTAAAACCTTGCCTTCTGAACCTTACAAAAATTTTCAGCATGATCCTCAGTACCAGCAGAATTTAAGTTGCATCCCCGCTCCTCTTCAACCCCTGCCAAAGGCTTTACCTTTCTCACGCTCTCAGCAGATGCCAACGCTGATGCATTACATCCCACGTTAAGCAGCAAGAGTGCAGGCTATCTACAGTAACGCTTTATGTAGATTCATTTATGACTTAAAAATTTAAAAAGATGTTCTATAGAAATGTTATGAAAGAAAGCTCTACAGAAAAAAAATTCTTTTTTTTTTTTTTTGAGACAGTCTTACTTTGTCATCCTCAGTCGAGTGCTGGGGCATCATAGCTCACAGCAATCTCAAACTCTTGGACTCAAGATGTTCTATTGCCCTAGACTCCCCAGTAGCTGGGACTACAGGTGCCAGCCACAACAACTGGCTAGTTTTAGAGATGGGGTCTTGCTCTGGTTCAGCCTGATCTTGAACCTGTAAGCTCAGACAATCCACCTACCTTAGCCTCCTAGACGTCTAAGATTACAAGCGTGAGTCACTGTGCCCAGCCTGAAATTAATTCTTACAGTCTTCCAAGCCTAACATAATCATCCATATTTTCCAGTTATCTTAACAAACTGTGGGCAAATTTTGCATGCAATTAATTACTATCTGAAATATTTTAAGAGCTACAAAACATTCTGTCACTTAGCTATACTACAACTTATTTGTCCAGTTTCTCTAATATAAGATATTTGGGTTTTTTCTACTGTCATCTTACCTTAATTATGGATAATTTTCACATTTCTGATTATTTTCTTATGATAGATTTTGTAGAAGTTTAATCACTTTTGTCAAAAGATGGGAGTGCTTTCACACTCTTGAATCAAATTGTATATATTGTATCTATCTCAGTGTTATTGGTTTAACAATATGCTATCAATTTAATAAATGAAAACTGGTATTTTTATTAGTTCATTTTGCAACTCACATGCTTTTACCCATTTCCATTACTAGTCCTGGAGAACCTTATTCACGTCCACTAACATCTTTTCCTGTTTACTCGATGATTTGTTAGAGTTTCTTTTATATTAAAGACATATTACTTGAAAATATTTCTATTTTTGTCTTTTTAATTTTATTTATATTTTTTCATATAGAACTTTTTTTCACATTTTGTTTTACATATAGAAAGTCATTGGAAATTCAAAGCTTATTTTATTTCACTTTATCTTAGATTATTGTGGTTTAATTTTTATAAGGTACGTAATTCAGCTGTAATTTATCCTATTAGCATGTGGTTCAAATCTAATTTTATTTTATTCTTATGTAAATATTCAAACACATTTTGTTCAATAAAGAAATGTCCGTTTCATGGGTTTAGATTTTTTTTAAATCATATATTAAGGATTTAGAAAAACAGATGTGTATGGATTTTCTAATGGCTTTCACAACGCATTCATGAATTATTGAGATGACAAAACCCATTTAATTATGTCTAAAATATCTGGAGTGCAGTTATTTTTGTTCTAACTTTTCCTCATTCTTTATAATATTTTAAAAACTGTTTCTCCTTCCACATAAATAGCCTTATAATGTTAAATAAAAATGTCTCCTCAGGACAGTAATTGCAATGTGTAAATATCATATTAGTTTTCTATTGTCATTTACTTAATTACCACAAGGTCATAGTTTTGTGGGACAGAAGTCTGGGGCAGTGTAGTTGGGTGTTCAGGCCAAAGTCAACATGATGTCAGGCAGTGGTCTTATCTGGTGGGAGGAATTCTTTTCCAAGCTCATTTCCAATCTTGGGAGTGTCAGTTCCTTGCACAGTAAAATTTTATCACACTAAAATCCTCATTTTCTGGCTGAATGTCTACCATAATGTGTAAATTAAACTAGAGGAAAGTAAGGCACTTGATAAAATTTAGACTTAAAAACAGCTTAAACAGTAAAGGTCATTACATTTGCAATTATGCATAAAAACATAAAGACTTGTAGTTCTTACAAGAACTATTTTGGGGGGGAACAGAGTCTCACTTTGTCACCTTCTGTAGAGTGATGTGGCATCATAGCTCACAGCAGCCTCAAACTCTTGGGTTCTAGTGATCCTCTTGCCTCAGCCTCCTTAGTAGCTAGGACTACAGATGCGCACCACTATACCTGGCTATTTTTTGTTTTTTTGTTTAGCAAGGCTTGGCCCTGTTTCGAACACACCAGCCTTGGTGCATGTGGCCAGCACACTAACCACTGAGTATGGGCACATAGCCAAGAACTATTTTTGTACAGATATTTTATGTGCCCTATGAAGATTTACCTATTTTGTGTATTTGGTTTGTGTGTAGATAACATTCTTCCAACTCCTCGCTTAGGCAGGAAACGTCAGCGTTTTAATTGTTTTGTTGTCCTTCTTCCTAACTGGGCTTTTTTGGTAATGCTTTCTGTTTTTAATTAGCTATCTTGAGTTTTATATTGTTAATCAATGTGTCCTCAAATAATTATTTCCTTCCAAAAGATAAATATCTTCTTAATAGAAAAAATTTGTAACTAATTTCAGTTGCAAAGCCTTTACCATTTCACAATCATATACACCAATGGCTCTTGATTTCACACAATTGTTCTTGATCATATTTTTAAAGTAACTTTCTAGTTCAATTTTATACACTTCTCTTTCTTTTTTCTTTGCTTTTCAATACAAATAAGCATTAGGTTTTTTGAATTGTGGCATCTCCTGAGATGATCATATAGGTTTTCTCTTTAGAATTATTGATGGGTTACAGTAGGAATTGATTTTTTAATCATTTAAATCAAAATCCCAATAAAATGCACATACTTAAAATATATAGTTTGGTGCATTTTAACACATGCACACATAATTATGTCCACTGAAAGTTAAAGTTTTATATCAAATCATCATTTTTTCTTTCCCAGCATCAGGAAACAATTGTTCTATTTTAACATGCTTTGGAAAGGAAATGACACTGTGAACACTCTCTGGGAATGGCTTCTCTTTGTCAGCATGGTGCTACTGAGATTCATCTTCACTGCTGTAGGCACAGGCAGTTCATTCTTTTTCAATATAGAGCATTATTCCACAGTCTGTGTATTCTGTGGCAATAAAGATTTGGGTTATTTTCCCTTTTAGGTTATTTTGTTTAAAGCTGCTCTGCCCCTTCTTATTCAAGTCCAATAGTAGCACTTCAAACTTCCATCAGCACTGCATAAAAGTTCAGTTGCTCTCCTTCTTGGCCCACACTTGAGACTGCTATCCACTTGAATTTTAGGTGTTCAGAGGGACATAGGATGGTCGTACAATTGCTACATAAATACATGAGGGGGCAAGTAACTTAGAGCCGATGAGCTCAAGGAAGAACTTGTATTTTTCCAGAAACATTTTGACTAGTATATGGTTATGAAACATTATCAATAGATTTAAGATGAGTTATTAAATAATGATTAAGGGTTATAAAATTAGGGGAAATAGAAACAATTCCAGTGGTAGAAGCCCTCCAGTTTTCATTGATTTACAAGATAAAGTCTTAGAATTCTCATTTATATAAAATCCCGATGAAAGACTCTAAAACTTATGCTCAAGTAAACAGGGATGTCAGTCCTCAATATAGAAAAATATGCTATTATTTGTCATGATGGAGAAGCCATTGCATACTTTATGATAACTAAATCTATTTAAGGTCCTGATGGCAACAGCCCAAAGCCTCCTAACAAAATCTTCTGTGAACCCCTTCCTCTCTATTCCCAAAGTATAGTTGTTAAGCTGCTGCTGAATTAACTTAATAACTGTATACTAAGTTCATTTGGAAGTATCTTATGGCATGATTTTGCTAATTTTTCCAGGCCAACTTTCAGTTTGCTTGCCAGCAACCTTCAACAATTCAGAATATGGGATGGACTGTTAACCAAATGAAAGGTAGTCAGGGTTGATATAAATCTTTCTAAAATCCAATTGTGCTTAATTAAATAAAAGCTTCCCTTAGACTCCAAAAGATCATTTTAGTAGAACAGTGAGTGTACCTTTGGTGTCAGCAAATTTACTTATGCAGTGGAAGAGAACTTGTTATACTTCTGTAATATCACCTCCAAATAGATAAATAAACTGTCTGGCAAGGGGGATGAAAGGATCATATTCAATCTAGTCTAAAGAAACTCTGCTCTAAAGTATATTAATCAAAGGGAAAATAAAATAAGAGTTGATCATTACTCATTCAATAAAGCTAGTATAATTAACAATATACCTGAAATTTCTCCTAAGGTAGTCTCTATGTTGCTGTTTAGAATTAGAAAACTATAACAATAAAGAATGTTGTAAAGAAAGATTCTTCCTTTGTTTGAGTATCTTCCCCTGGAAAAACAGCCTGTAGATAAGGTCATCTCCACAACTCAAGATAAATAAGGATGAAGTTTCAGGAGAGTCATTGCCAGTCCTGACATTGAATTGTTCTCTACAAATTAGTTTAACATAGGTGAGGATTTGAACACGTCAACTTCAGAAGACTATTAAATAGGTTGCAGCTATGTGAGGGACACACATTCACAGGGAAGAGATAAATGTTAGATAATTCAGCTTTAAGTTTTTAGAAAATTAGAACCAAATTTGGTAAACAAATAGTAAATTTATGAAAGATGTCAAGTATCTTGGAGACTCCTTCTTTAACATCGGATCAAATAGTCTGTCAAGTTTTTTCTTGCTTCTAAGAAAAATGCTCTTGCTGAAAGCCAAATAAAAACATAGCACTGGGAAATGAGCGTGAGGAATCACCAATAAGATTAGAGCTCCGAAAGCTTAGTGTGGTTTTCCAGTAATCTACCCATTCATTCTACCCTTTATTTCTGAATTCACCTTGTCATACCCTATAATTCAAAATATAAAATCCAACAATTAGTTATAATCTAAAAGTTTAATGCTTATCATTTTTTTCTCATAACATTGATTTTTTTTCTAAAATGTAAACAATGGAGAAACAGCTATGAGAGCAGTATGAGCAAACGGTAAATAAAATCAGCCATGATCCTTCTGAGAGGCTGCAGGCGTCAGGATGTTCTCAGAAGGGAAATATTAAAACTAGTATGTAAAGGACAAGCAGATTTTTTTTGCTAGGAGCTATTTAAAAAAGGGAGACAGAATTAAAAATACTTTCATGAGGTAAGATATTCAGAGAAGATGAAGAATTAATAAAAATATTTTAATTAATATTGGTAAGGCAAGCTTCAATAAGTGGTGGAGATAAAAGCTGATTTTTAAGTGTACAATGAGAGAATTATTCTCAGAGTGGAGAAAATTATTTAAAAATTGTCAGTAAATAACTAGACCCATGGAAGACAACTTTCACCTTAAGCTTTGGGAATGTTTGCAAATTGAAGAAAAGTAGAGGGGGTGGTGCCTGTGGCTCAAAGGAGTAGGGCACTGACCCCATATGCCAGAGGTGGTGGGTTCAAAGCCAGCCCCAGTCAAAAACAGAAAAAAAAAAAAAAAAAGGAGAGGATGAGAAGCCCCATAAACAGTGGACCAAAAGCAGGAAACTTTTGTGTGGAAAATAAGAAGACGTGTGTCATTGAAGGGGACAGCTTTGGAAAGAAGAGAGACCTTCATTTCTCTTACATAGGAAGCAGAAAGTAAATGAAGATAAATTGAAAAGAGAGATTTAAGAATCACAGCTGTAATCTTTAATTGTATAAATCAAAATTACTGTTTATGCATTTTTCCTTTCAGAAATAAAATTTTTAATAGGTCAACCCTGGCTGAATAACCTATCTCTGGCACCTGGCCCATGGCAAATCTCTCAATATGTTTTTGAAATGGATCTGTATGGGTACAATAATCTTGTCATATGATGTCAGCATTCTTGAAGATGGAGACAATCAGCTCCTCTGGGAATAGGGGAATTGGCAATTAGGAGAAAGTTCTATTTGGAACACCTGCTGTAAGAATCATGATAATGATTTAAGAAAAAAAAAAGGTAACGAATGACCAGAATAATATGCACTTGAAATGGATGATGCAGGCGTGTTTTTGGAATTTGTTAAATGAACAACTTCAACATGGAGGGCAGAGGTAAAGATGCCAGACAAGGGAGAGGGATGACAAGGAACTGTCACGCAGTCACAGTGGTGTGGCCCGAGGGTCAGTGCTCAGGAGGTGAGGGGTGACAGAGGACAAAGATAACTCTGGCATCCTGGCTGGCAGTGAAGGAAAGTGAAAGCAGAATTAGACTTGGCTTAGAGAATAAAGGGCTGGTGAAGGTTAGGATTAAGGTAGAAAAGAACAAGATTTGTAGGTTATGGAAGCAGCAGTGATGAAGTTAGTTAAAAATAACTCCTCTTGTTAAATTCTTCATGTTCATTTCTCGAGCAGAAATGCCTGCATTCAGAATCGTAGAGAACAGAGTTGTGATGGTTTCCATCAGGATTACAATCACAACTGGCAGTAATAAGGAAAATGAAGAGATCTTGGCTTTCCAGGAGCGCAGGGACTCTGAGCCAGTGTGCTAGCAGGACTGTCCATCAGGATGATGACGTGGGTAACAGAATTGGAATTGAGAGAAAATTTGTGAAGCGAGTATCTAAGAAACAAGAATGTTAGGAGGTCATAGGCTGGTGGCTGTTAGGATGAAGAGAATATATAGTGTGCTAAAAAATATTTTTAAAGAGGATGATGAAAGAAAACTTGCTTGAAACTGGTGACTATGATTAAACAACTTTTGATGTCTCCTCCTTACTGAGGGGGGAAAGGGTCTCAGAAAGAGACTGAGAATTTTAGCTATCAGAGAAAATTCATTTTCACTTACTAGCAAGATGTGGAAAAAAATCTCACACAAAATGTGGACAAGAAAAGGAATGTTAGCACTTATATTTTGAATTGAATACACAATAGTATTCACATACATTCTCTAAAAGTACTCAGATTCATCTTGGGAAGGGTGTGCTTGTACCTGGGCATGGTATGTGGAAAATCATCCCAGGAAGCATAAAAGATCATGGGGCACAAAGTATCTAGAGAGATGTTCGCCAATGGCAGATGTCATATTATTATTTGGCTTTTTCATTTTGATTTATAGTCATCATTACTATGGTCTGAATGTTTATCAGTACCCCCATTCATGTGTTGAAGCCTAATTCCTAAATAAGATGAGTTTGGGGGGAGATATTGGATGGTAAGCATGGCACCCTCAGGAATGGGATTAGTGTCTTTGTAAAGGGCTGAAGACACTGATGTTCTTCACTTCTGCCTTGTGAGGAGACAGTGAAAAGCCAGCTATCTACAAAGCAGGAGACAGACCTCACTAGCACCTGACTGTCCTGGCACCCTGACCTCAAACTTCCAGGTGCCAGAACTGTGATGAATCAATTTCTATTATTTATGTCACTCCTGACTCTGATATTCTTTATAGCATCCCAAACTAAATAGACAGCCATGAAAGCAGAAAACGTCAGCTCTCTGCTACATGGTCCTAGAGAATGGAATAAGTGATGAACAATGTGGCAAACACACTTAGCTGTCTCTAAATATCCAGACTCCCCTTCTCCTGCAGTAAAATAAATTGTAGGTCTATTCACAGGTACAGTGAATAAAGATCACGTTCCAAACCCTCTTTGCATCTAGGCATGACAACGTGACTAACTCTTACAGTAGGATGTGGGTAAGGTTATGCATCCATCTTCCCTTGGAGGGCAAGATATACCATCTTCTTGATTTTTTTCCACTTCTCACTTCTTATATTGAACCCTGAAGGAAAGTACAGCATCCTAGGAAGTACCACAGTCAATAAACAGAGGACTAGAGGTAACCTCAATTCCTTTTGACTTTGCAGAGAAGCTGCTTGGAATTTTACAAAAGGGAGAATAAATAAACTCCTATCATGTTAATTCTGCTCACATCCGAGATCATTCTTTCACTCAAACTCATATCCTAACTAATCCAGACACAAAGATAACAAGGAGAGTTACGACATTTCTCATAGCTTCAGCCTAACATCTATGTGATAGTAATTGCTACGTTAATAGTTGGTTTAGATCATTCTGAATCAACTCACAGAGGAAAGTGTTTTTCAATTCTATGGTGGGCATGGAGAACCACTTCCCTTAATAATGGTTTTCTTGTTTTTCAATTAACTAAAAAATATATCCACATAATTTTGTCCAATGATATGCTAAAGGGGAGACTTAAATAATCAGTATTTAAAAATTGTCACTTTCTTCCTTCCTTGACCATTTTGTGATGGAGTTCCAATAATTTTCAGAATGGCTAAATGTGAGTGGACTGAGGCAAAGGAGGATCTGCCCCTAAACCAGATAAATGCTGATCCAAAGAGGACCAGTATGTGTCAGCAAAGCTGTTTCAGGGATGTTGTTCCTATTGATAAAAGGCTCCAAGTACAGACCTTAACCTGCATTGGACCTTAAATATTACTGAAAAAAAAGAATGAATAAATTAATCAGTGTGTATATTTTCTAATAAATAAAGAAAACAATAATAGTCAGTGGATCTACTAAGTAGAACTCCACATGAAAGGACACATGCCCCTGACACCAGGGACATCTGTCTACCTATTATACAGGGAATGCCATCAATTAAAATCTCACATGACTATAGCCATTTGTTGTGTTCTTTTTAAAGTTTATAAAATAAACTGTAGTAAAAATACAAATTTCATGCCATACTTTTTTTTTTTATTGAATGTTAACTATGTACATTAATGCACTTCTGGGGTACAGTGTGGGGTTTTCACATGCCTTCTGAAATACTTCCATCTAACTGGTCAACACAGCCTTCATGTCATTTTCTCAGTTATTGCTTTAAAATGTTCACATTCTACTCTTAGAAAGATTCACCTCTACCCCTATAAGACAAACCTCAGAAGTGATCCCTCCAAAC
>CAUYTI010067040.1:0-35622 GCA_963575145.1 Galago senegalensis | reverse complement strand
CAGTCCCAGGCAACTTTGTTCCAAGTAATATAATACTGGTGTGCTCCTAAAAATGATTTAAATTCACACACCTGTAAAACTCCACGTCCCCCCCGCCCCCCCCCCCCCCCGCGAAAAGCTTTTCTGCATCTGTTAATCCAGAGCCAAGTCACTCAGGCAATGCTCCACCAGCTGGGGCATAGTCTGGCTCATAACATCCATTCTCTGTTCCGTCTCTCCTCTCATCTCCATCCTCTTGAGTCCTCACACTGTCCGGAACCCAACCAGTTATTTATTAGTATTTATATCCAGTTCTGTGTCACCTCAGCCAACAATCTGGTCAATTACATTCATCCCATTTCTCTTTACGGGACCCTGCTCGGCCTTGACTCCCAGCTCTAAGGGCCAGTAGAAGTGTAGAGATGTTAACAAGATGGGCTCTAGGGTGCGATTCCCAAATTTGGAATCACAACTGTATCCTTGCGTTAGCTACTATCTCCTTAAGGCTCAGTTTCCACATCTGTAAAATAGAGATGGGTAATAGTACTCACTCATCCTGTCGCAGTGACCTTAAATAAGATAATTAATCAAAAGTACTTGCCATCGCTGGGCCAAAGTGAAAACCCTGACACGCGTCACCTGCTGTCATTACTCCTAGAGGCTGCTTCAGTTCAATAGCAGCTGGCGCCTTCTTTAGCGCGCCTTTCCCCGGCCCACGTCTCTCGCCTGTCAATCACACGCTGGCCCGCCCCTCCAGTTCCGCAGGAATTTTCCCGCGGTCCACTCCACCCTCCCTTTGCACAGAGGTCCCGTGCACGCTGTGCCCCCTCCTGTGCATTTCCACCCGTCTATCCTTGCTTATCTTCATCTCCTCCTCAGCTCGGTTACCACGAGGCACTGCGCTCACCGCTTCGCCAGCAGGACTGCTTAGCCGAGGAAAGGCAGGCGAGGAACCAGGCCAACGCCGCCAAATTATAAATCGCAACCGCATTCAATTAACTTTAGCGCTCCGGCGCGCGTATCGGGTTACCACGCCCCCTGCCTCTCTGCGCGTGCGTACTGCGGGTTTTGCAAGTAGTGGCGGCGCCTCGTTTGGGGAGCGGTTTGCGTTTGCGCTGCACCACTGCGCTTGCGCGGCGGCCGGAAGGGCTGGGGCAAACTCTTTCTGGTTCTTACAGTGGAGGATTTAAGAGGGTCTTCTGAGGGTGTGGTCAGGAATCTTGACCACAGTTATTAACACATTAACTCCCTTTGCTTTCCCTCCAAATACCCGGTCGTTTTGTTACCAGTATTTTTTCTGCGACGGGTCTTTGGTCTTGGAGATTCAGTAATGAAAACTCCAGAGCATATGGGTGAGCGACAGGACAAAGTTTATTTTAAAGAGGACATAAAAGGGTAACAAAGCCTCTGGCAGCAGAGGGGTAGAAATTCCCAAACGCGAAGACCCTCGTGGTCTTTTGTCTAGGGGTTCATATACCGCTTGCGGGTGGAGGGGAAATTGCCCTGGGAAGGTAAGTCACGCTCCGCCCGGGGGCGGACAAACATCCCGTCCTTGTAGATTAGGGGCAGAATGTATTAGCAAATGAATGAAGTCCTCCTAGTTCTTGTGCTAGACAAAGCAGCAGGATTTGTGCCTTTCACTCCGGGCGGGGCCATCAGGCTGAAATCCTGCTTGTGTCTAGAGTAAGGTGACCAGACGTCCCGCTTTTGAACAATTTGTTCCGCATTCCGCGGCGTTTTGAAAAAGTCCCAATTTTTGGAAAGAATGCACCAACGGGCGGGAGAACAGGAAGGGAATATATGGTTTTCGGCCACCATGTGCCTATTTCTCCAGAATATGAGTTTTATATTATTTTTGTTAATTTTATAATGTTAAACTGTAATAATAAATAATTGTTGAGAAGTGATTATCGAGAACTGCTTATCAAACTTTGCATTGTTGTAAGGCCCTGCCCTTCCCTATCCCCTACCCCACCCCCACCCCCGCCATGTTGTCCCGCTTTACAAATGTTAAAATCTGGTCACCCTAGTCTAGAGAGTGTGGTTTGGGATAAACAGGCCATGTTGCCCAGACCTAGAAAACGGGGGTCCCTGTTCAACCCTGAACAGGGAACCCTGTATTAGTTTGATAGATCACCAGTTAGTGACCTGTACAAAGCGCTGGACAGATGCTTGACTTGATCAAATAGGCTGATATTTAGCAAACACCTCCAAGCACTACTTGTCTTCTGTCCCAGTTCTTGTCTAGACCTCAGTTTTTTGTTTTTGTTGTTGTTTTTTTTTTTGAGACAGAGCCTCAAGCTGAAACCCTGGATAGAGTGCCGTGGCATCACAGCTCACAACAACCTCCCACTCCTGGGTGCAAGTGATTCTCCTCCCTTAGCCTCCCAAGTAGCTGGGATTACAGGCGCCTGCCACAACGCCCATCATTGGTGGGCCCAGGGCTGGATTCGAACCTGCCAGCTTAGGTGTATGTGGCTGGCGCCCTAGCCGCTTGAGCCACAGGTGTGGAGCCTGTTTGTTTTCTTTTTAAGGAAATTAGTCTTTATTCTGCACACATAATGCATTGGCATTTTATCCACTGGAATGTGTTTAAACTATTAAACTGTTACATCAAAAAGTACCTAGATAATTTAAAAGGGAAAAAATGAACTTCATCCAGCCCACATAATTCTTAAATATCACAATCTACATGAAGGTTATGCTGAGTTAAAATATAAACAAGTGTAATTATCTTCATAAATAGCCCAATATCTAAGTGTCAACTGTCTGGGCTGCTGCTAAGGTAAGTAACCAATATTCATCAAAATAAAACAATGTTTTACAAATCCCCTTAGAAAAATTCTGTCTTAATCAGTTGATGCCAAATAGCACCTAGTATATTCTGTCATCTGTGGGTTCTTCAAGGTGAAAGACTTCATCTTTGTATTAGTCTCCACATCCACAAAGTGAGCACATTACCTGTGTGCAATGAATTTCCTTTTTGCAACCTGTCTTCTGTTCTTGGGTCCTCATTCTGCTTCATGAATCTCATCAAAGGGAAGGCAGAAAGTCAGAGGTCCAGACTGCACCCCAAGCACAGAGGTAGACGTACCACATGTTTGTGAGTTTTTTGGCTGCCTATACTCGTTGTTTTCTCCACAGCTGTGAAGAGCAAATGGATGCTTTATGCTACTTTATTTTACTGAAGATCTTTGGAGACTTTTGACAGCATTCCTAATTCCTGGAACATATCAGATACTTTGTTCCCATAGTTGAGATTTTGCTACTGATGGGTAATTTTTTTTCTTTTTTTAAGACAGAATCTCACTATGTTGTGGGTAGAGGTCACTGCTCACAGCAACTTCAAACTCTTGGGCCCAAGCAATTCTCTTGCCTCAGCTTCCCAAATAGTTGCAACTACAGGCACCCACCACAATGCCCTGCTAGTTTTTATTGCAGTTGTCATTTAGCTGGCCTGGGCCAATTTTGAGCCCATCACCCTTGGTGTATGTGGCTGGTGCTATAAGCACTGTGCTATGGGTGCCAAGCCTTTATTTATTATTTGTTTATTTATTTAGATACAAAGTTTTACTCTGTCACCCTGGGTAGAGTGCCATGATGTCATAGCACATATTAACCTCAAATCCCTGGGCTCAAGCTATCCTCTTGCCTCTGCCTCCCAAGTAGCTGGGACTACAGGCGTACACCACCACACCAGCTAATTTTTTCTATTTTTAGTAGAGAAGGGGTCTTGCTCTTGCTCAGGCTGGTCCCAAACTCCTGAGCTCAAATAATCCACCCAACTTGGCCTACCAGAGTGCTAAGATTATAGGCATGAGCCACTGAAGGAGTCACAGGGAACTTGCCGTTTTCCCCTAGGTTTGTTCACTGAAAATATCAACTCACAGTTACGGTAGATTAATAAGAGAAAGGCTTATTTCCAAATACCATGTGTGTGGAAGGAAACTCAAGAATGATTTCACAGAGTCTCTGCTAGTCAGTGGCTTTCATTTTATTTTATTTATTTTTTTGAGACAGAGTCTCACTATGTCACCCTCGGTTAAGTCATGTGGTGTCATAGCTCACAGCAACCTCTAACTCATGAGCTTAAGCAATTATCTTGCCTCAGCCTCCCAAGTAGCTGGGACTATAGGCAACCACCACAACACCTGGCTATTTTTTGTTGTCATTGTTATAATTGTTGTTTAGCAGGCCCTGGCTGGGTTCAAACCCACCAGCCCTGGTGTATGCAGCTGGTGCTCTAACCACTTGAGCTACATTGAGCTACAGATGCTGAGCCAGTCAGTGGCTTTTAAAGATGCCTTTTAGAAGAGAGGGTAAAGAGTGGAGGAAGTATATGTGTAGCATTTGGTTGCTAGGGGGAATGTGTATTGACGGGTAGAAACATGATTTGCTGATTAACCTGGGAAACAGGTCTAGTGCTTCAAATGACCTTAGGGCCAGGTCTTTGTGGTAAGGAGTCCAGCAGCCCCTTTTCTGATTCTAAATCAGGTTACTCAGGTTTTATAAAGGAGAGGCTGGTACTTTCTAATCAAAAATGGCCTTTTCACTGAAAATATTCATTATACCAAGGAATCATATTTTGGGTTGAAATTTTCTTAGCTCCTTCACCACTGAGCCCAGGACTAGTGGGTAATTTATCAGTCTCTTTTATACTATTCAGATTTTTCTTTTATATTGTTCACAGACAAACCTGGCAGACACATCCTTGGCCTTTGAGTGCTGGGCTTCTGTGGTTCCGTCTTTTTCCAGAGCTACAGGCTTCATGGACATCAGATACATGGCCCAGAACACTGGGACATGGGACTATAGAGCAGCTGATAACTCTAGTGAGTGTGGTTCCTGGTAGCTCTTACTGTGCTCACTCTTCCCCTAATAGGCGACCTGAGGCTGCACTCCACATTACCACCTATGTGATTTAGGGCAGGACACAGAGGTTGGACCTCAGTTATTTTACTTCTAAAACTGACAATACCTGCCCTACACACCTTATTATCTCTTCCATGTGGAGCAATGGTGTAGTGAAAGCACACTTCTGATGATGAGTTTATGGAATTGTGCCAGGTACAACCTTCCAGAGAGCTAAGAAGATAAAACACCAACCCTGTCCTAGGGAGCTCCTCAGGAGGAAAAAATACATCCCTTTCACCTCCCTGTATTTAGTTTCTTCTTTGTTTGTGGAGTGAATTGGGCTAGATAGCCTCAAGAACTTTTATGAAACTGGTCAGTCAAATGATCACAGGGAGCATTTTGTACTAAGTACTCCCCTTCTGACTTTGGTCCATGGTGTGACTTCCCTCTAGGACTGGGGAGAGTTGCTGGTGACGAGACCAAGGTGACAAACAAAAAAAAAACAACAGTGGAACCCTACACACCTGACCCTTCCCAGTCAGGCCAGGTAGAGTCAGTCAATCAGCTAAAGACACACAGCTTTGCCAGAAAGTGCCTAACTGCAGGAGGTGCTAATCATAGGAACTTCAGCTTCAACCAATCCTGTTAGGGATTGAGTTTTGGCCAACCTCCTACAAGATTGATCCAAGGACCAATCCCCCACCAGATCCAAAATGGACCAATCACCCAGTTACCGCACTCCCGGCAATGTAGAAAAACTACTTTAACCTTTGTAATGGGGTTGCCCCCTGTGCAGCTATACTGTCTGATGGAGCGGCCTGAGCATATGCTGGAGTAAAAGACACTCCTTTGTTTTTACATGCGTGTATGGTGGTCTCTCAGCGGTGATTTTGTTTATACACCAGCGCACATGGGACAATTGTAGTCAACTCCTCCAGATTCTTTTCACCACGGAGGAGAGAGAAAGAATCCTGGAAGAAGCCTGGAAGCTGGTTCCGTGAGATGATGGGAACCCCACCCTGAACCCCAAGAAGATCACTGTGGGATTTCCCCTAACCCGACCAGACTGGAATTACAACACCCCTGAAGGTAAGGAGAGAATCAAAGTCTACCTCCAGGTTCTTATGGGAGGTCTTCAGACAGCTGCCCAGCAACCTACAAATTTAGCTAAGGTCAGTCAGATAAAACAAGGTAAGGAGGAGGCACCTGGGGCATTTTTGGAACATCTCCTAGAGGCATATCATAATTACACCTCCATGGACCCTGAGGACCCCATTAACCGCTCTGTGGTAATCATGGCCTTTGTTAACCAAGCACCACCCAACATTCGTCGGAAACTGCAATGGTTAGAATGTTTAGGAGATAAAATGATCTCAGAATTCCTGGCAATAGCAGAGAAAGTGTATAACAACTGGGAAACACCGGAAGAAAAGCAAACCAGAACACTGATCACAGCCAACAAAAAACATACCCAGAGTCTGGCCAAAGTCCTCCTGGCCACTACAATAGGAGCTGACCACAGAGCACCCAGATGAGCACGCTGGATGGGAAGTAAGTTCGAGGACCGGGAAGGGGAGAGACCCCTCCCACTAGAAGGGATCAGTGTGCCTATTGCAAGAAAAAGGGACACTGGAAGAATGAATGCCCCAAACGACCAGCCGGAGCATGCAGAGGTGCGGCCCAGATTCTGGAACTGGGGGAACTGAGTGATTATGGGAGATGGGGTTCGGTGCCCTTCCCTGAACCCAAGGTAACTCTAAAAGTGGAGGGGAAGCCCATTGACTTCCTGATGGACATGGGCACTCAACATTCCATTCTCAAACAGCCACTCAGAGCACTATTCAACCATAAGTCATGGGTTCTGGGGGCAACGGGAACCAATCAATACTCTTGGACCACCCAAAGAACGGTGGCCCTCAGGACTGGTCGAGTGTCCCATGCTTTCATGGTCATACCCAAGTGTCCCTACCCACTTTTAGGGAGAGACTTGCTAACGAAGATCAGGGCCCATATCCACTTTTAGCCCCAAGGAATTGAAATCACTCATGCTAAAGGAGAACCCATCTGCATGTTAACGGTTTCACTATCAGATGAGTACCAGCTCCATGAAAACTGGGTTGGCCCCCACTCACCACCCAACCTAGGGAGATGGTTGTTTGAGTTCCTGAAGGCCTGGGCAGAAATGGGGAATGGATGGGGTATGTGGCACACCGTCCCACCCCCCCCCCCATAATAGTGGAATTAAAAGCCAGGGCACTACCAATACAAATAAAACAATACCCCATGTCAAGGGAGGCCCGAGAAGGCATCACCCCACACATAAAGAGATTGAGACAACTAGGAATGTTAATCCCATGCCAGTCAGCTTGGAACACACCCCTGCTGCCTGTTAAAAAGCCAAACTCCAATGACTGCAGGCCAGTCCAGGACCTCAGAGAGGTCAACAAATGAACAGTCGATATCCACCACACAATGCCTAACCCATACACCCTCTTAAGCACCCTGGCTTCCACCAGGAAATGGTATACTGTTCTAGACCTTTCTAGATGCTTTCTTTTGCCTGCTCCTGGCCCCTTCGAGCCAGCCCATGTTTGCATTTGAATGGCACGATCCTACAGATGAATTCAACAGACAACTCACTTGGACCCAGCTGCCCCAAGGCTTCAAGAATTCACCTACCATCTTCAACGAAGTTCTACATGAAGACCTCAGTGAGTATCGGAGGGATAACTCCAATGTTAGTCTACTCCAATATGTAGATGACCTCCTGGTAGCCACAGAAAACCAGGCAGACTGCCAACAGGCTACCCATGACTTGCTTAAAACCCTTGGAGGTCACGGGTATTGGGCTTCAGCCCAAAAGGCCCAGATTTGCAGAACTCAAGTAACCTATTTGGGCTACATACTCAAGTGGGGACAAAGGTGGTTATCGGACTTCAGAATAGAAACCATCCTAAAAATACCTACACTCAGGACCCGGAGAGGGATTAGGGAGTTCCTAGGGTCTGCAGGATTCTGCTGGCTATGGATCCCAGGCTTTGCAGAAAAGGCAAAGCCACTATATGAGGCTACCCAAGGCCAGAAACCTTCAATTTGGACAGAATCCATGACCCAAGCCTTCAAAGCCATAAGGCCCGAACTTATACGGGCCCCAGTCCTGACTCCACCTGACATCACAAAACCTTTCCACTTATATGTGGATGAGAGAGCAGGGATAGCAAAGGGAGTGTTAACCCAGACTCTAGGACCATGGAAGAGGCCTATAGCCTATTTGTCTAAGAAACTGGATCCCGTGGCTGCAGAACATCCCCCCTGCTTTGCAGCATCACTGCCACAGCCTTATTAGTCAAAGATGCAAATAAACTAACTCTGGGCCAAGACCCATTGATGACAACCCCCTATGCCATCAAGGGGGTGCTCAAACCACCGCCTGATCAGTGGTTCACCAATGCCAGACTAACTCACTACCAGGCTTTACTACTAACCCCCCCGAAAGTTCTATTCAGTTCCAGCATTGCCCTCAACCCAGCCACTCTGCTGCCTGATCTGGACCTTGCAAAACCACTCCATGATTGTGCTGAAATCCTGAGCCAAGTCCACTGCATCCGAGACAATCTCCATGACCAGCCCTTACCACAGGCAGATCTCACCTGGTATACAGATGGCAGGAGCTTCATCAAGGAAGGCACCAGGTATGCAGGGGCAGCAGTAACAACAGAAACAGAAGTGGTATGGGCTGAGCTCCTGCCTCCTGGCACTTCAGCCCAAAAAGCAGAGCTCATAGCCCTAACCCAAGCTCTCCATCTAGGCAAGGGCAAGTGACTAAATGTGTACACTGACAGCCGCTATGCCTTTGCCACAGCTCATGTGCATGGTGCTATATACTGAGAAAGAGGACTGTTAACAACAGAAGGAAGGACTGTAAAAAATAAACAAGAAATCTTGGACTTGATTCAGGTACTCTGGCTATGGGAAAAGTTAGCTATTATACACTGCCCTGGACACCAGAAACCTCTTACCCCTGTGGCAAGAGGAAATTGTAGGGCAGATGCACAGCACAAGAAGCAGCTCTCATGCCCGACCCAGTTACCTCAGCCTTAGTAACACAACTAAGTAACACAACCACCATGCCTGCAACCGTGCTGCCTGACCCTGAGTACACCAAAGAAGACCTAGCACAGATAAGACAAAGTGTCCTTCTTCACTACCAGAAGAGTGAGTGGTACTACACCCCAACTAAGAGACTGATAACTCCTGGATAAACTCAGCTTAGACCTAGTACACCAGATCCATCACAGCACACACATGGGGTCAAGGAAAATTGAAGACCTGTTACAGAAAGGCCCCCTCAAAGTCTTCAACCTCAAAGCCAAGACACAAGTGGTCACTTCCAAATGTGTATATGTAAAATGGCAAATGCCAAGGCTACCACAGGATGTCCTGGCTTGAGAGAAAGAGGAACCAGACCCGAAACATATTGGGAGGTAGATTCACTGAAATAAAGCCTGGCAAATATGGGTATAAATATATTTTAGTTTTTATAGACACATTTTCAGGATGGATAGAAGCCTTCCCACCAAGACTGAGATAGCTACCATGGTAAGCAAAAAACTGCTGGAAGACATCATCCCTAGGTATGACTCCCCACCCAAATAGGGTCTGACAACGGCCTTCTTGCCTTTGTCTCCCAAGTACAGCAAAGCCTAGCCTCCCTCCTAAATATTAATTGGAAATTACATTGTGCCCATAGGCCCCAAAGTTTAGGACAGGTAGAAAGAATGAATGGAACTTTAAAAGAGACATTGACTAAGTTAACCTTAGACACTGGTGGTGACTGGGTATCTCTCCTCCCCTTCTTCCTCTACAGAGTAAGAAACTCCCCTTACACCATTGGCTTAACCCCATTCGAAATCCTATTTAGCAGACCACCCCCTATCCTACCAAACTTAAAGTCTGAAATGATTGCAGAGTTCAATGAATCAAACTTTTGCTCTTCTCTTGACTTGTTATATATAATCCAGCAGCAACTATGGCCCCAACTCCAAGCCATGTATGAAAAAGACCCACCGCCTGAACCTCACAGTTACCGACCTGGAGACTGGGTATATATCAAATGCCACCGCAGAGAAACTCTTGAGCTGAGGTAGAAAGGACCATATGTCATCCTAACCACCCCAACCACTGTCAAAGGAGATGGAATCACCACATGGATCCGTCATTCCCATGTCCGGCCTGCTGACCCTCATGCAGAGAAAGAGGACTACCAACCTGCTTGGAAGATCCAACTATCTGGAAACCCATTAAAGCTCAAGTTGATGAAATGCTCACCCAGGGACAGCACCTAATGTTCTTCCTCACCCTGCTAACATCCCCTTCCCTCTTTGCCCTGAACAACCCTCACGTTCCAGTCAATGTCACCTGGAAAATCATAAGTGCCATTACAGGTCGTACTGTAAATCAGACTTCAGGCTTGTACACCCCCCCATACTTGGTGGCAAACCCTTCAATTTGATTTATGTGTGCTCGCAGACATGGATAGTGTGGGAACACAAGGAGTGGGGGGGCTCCATGGTGGGCCCTGGAACCCAGTTGTACATAACCCTCGCAGTGAGCTGGACTGTGAGACACATACTTCTATGTATGCCCTGGGATGGGGAGGGGACGAAATCAAGTGAAAAAGTGTGGAGGCCCCCAGGACTTTTACTGTTCATCCTGGGGTTGTGAATCTTCCGGCTGGTTTAACTGGAATACCCCCATGAGTACGGACCTCATCTGAGTCCAGAGAGCCCCTAGATCCACCTCACCTGGGTGGACATCAACTGGCATAAAAGGACCAGATGGGCTTACCACCCTTGGGGGACCATGTAGCTCCTTTTTATGCAATCCCCTGACCATAACCTTCACTGACCAAGGAAAGAAAACCCAGGACTGAGAAACAGGCAAAACATGGAGACTAAGATTATATCAGCCCAGATATGACAACAGACTTTTCTTTACCATTCAAAGGCTAGAACAACCTCTCACAGCCCCCATAGTGGCACCCGTAGGGCTGAACTCATTTCTAGATACTAAATCTCAAGTTGGACCTCCCCTGCAGCCTCGGAAATCCACAGACAAACATATAACCTTCACTAACCCCTCCCCATCAGGCTCTGAGCCTACAATACTAACAACTCAAGGGACCAACTCTATCTGGAATCTCTTACATAGTACCTACTGGGTTTTGAACTCTTCACACCCTAATCTAACTCATGAATGCTGGTTGTGCCTCAGTCCCCAACTACCTTTCTACCAAGCCTTAGCTCTCAATGGAACTTTTAATACTTCCCAAATTTCTAGCCATTGTCACTGGGAAAAGGAGAAAATTAGAATAACCCTTCAGGAAATATAAGGCCAGGGAACTTGCCTACTCTCCTCCCACCCTGAAAACACTCCTCATTCTCTGTGTGGGAACGTATATAAAGCTCAGAATAACAGTTATTACTTTCCTGGCCCCAGCACTTGGTGGGCTTGTTCCTCAGGATTAACTCCCTATGTTCACAGCACAGTCTTAAATCAGGCCCCAGGGTGTTGCATCATAGTTCAACTATTTCCTACTATAACCTATTTTTCAGAAGACCAAAAGGAAATTTCCTTCTCCCTGCCCCTAAGAAGCCCCAGAACAAAGTGAGCCATGGGAACTGCAGCAGTTCTCTCATCCTTGATAGGACTGAGAATAGCTGATGCCACCAGAGTAGGTACCTCTGCCCTCATAATACAGGATAAAAATTACCAAGAACTCAAAACAGCCATTGATTTAGATTTAAAAGGGATAGAAAATTCAATAAGCTGTTTAGAAGAATCCCTGTCTCATTGGCAGCATTAGCATTGCAAAACCGGAGAGGACTAGATCTCCTCATGCACCAAGATGGTTTCTGTGCTGCACTAGGGGAACAATGTTGTTTCTACACAAACCACTGGGGAGTAATCAAAGACTCCACAGCTCAACTATGCAGGAGACTAAGTGAAAGAGAATTAGAACAACAGCAACAAACTTCCTGGTATGAATCTCTTTTTAACTGGTTCCCCTGGCTCACCACCCTAATTACTGCCCTCATTGCCCCTGTAATACTTCTTATTCTCATTCTAACTTTTGGCCCCTGTATTTTAAATAAACTAGTTTCCTTTATTAGAGATAGAATTAACACTATCCAACTTTTAGTATTAAGAGAACAGTACCAGCCCTTAGAACAATAAGCCCCTCTCAACCCATGACCCTTCCCCACCTGGCTAACTGCAAATTTCCACTTTTATATAACTGCTTACTTGCTCAAATTCCATGCTTTGAGCCCCCAGTTTGGCTCAATTAGTTTCTAGCTCAAGGGGGGAATGAAGAGACCAAGGTGATAAAAACAAAACAAAACCCGCAGAACCCCACACACCTGACCCTTCCCAGTCAGGCCAGGTAGAGTCAGCCAATCAGCTAAAGACACACAGCTTTGGCCAGAAAGTGCCTAACTGAAGGAGGTGCTAATTACAGGAACTTCAGCTTCAACCAATCCTGTCGGGGATTGAGTTTTGGCCAACTTCCTATGAGATTGATCCAACGACCAATCCCCCACCAGATCCAAAATGGACCAATCACCCAGTTACTGCACTCCCTGAAATGTATAAAAACTACTTTCACTTTTGTAACAGGGTCGCCCCCTTGTGCAGCTATGCTATCTGGTGGAGCACCCGAGCATATGCTTAGATAAAAGACACTCCTTTGTTTTTATGTGCATGTATAGTGGTCTCTCAGTGGCGACTTTGGTCCTTACACTGGGACTTGAAGAAAAGGTTTTCAAGGAGAGGAGAGGCTCGGCGCCTATAGCTCAACCGGCTAAGGTGCCAGCCACGTACACCTAAGGTGGCGGGTTCGAATCCCCAGCCTGGACCGCCAAACAACAATGACGGCTGCAACCAAAAAATAGCCGGGCATTGTGGCGAGCACCTGTGGTCCCAGCTACTTGGGAGGCGGAGGCAAGAGACTCGCTTGAGCCCAGGAGTTGGAGGTTGCTGTGAGCTGTAATGCCAGAGCACTCTACCCAGGGGGATGGCTTGAGGCTCTGTCTCAAAAAAAAAAAAAAAAAAAAGGAGACGAGCCAGTGCTGTAGGCTGTCTGAAAACTTGGAAGTAGGAATTTACAAAAGGTTATTCCAGGGTCAGTTTTTTGTCATCTGTTTCTAAATACCACTGACTGGGGCAGTTTGGAAGGGGCAAGGCACTGATACCATTCAGGGTATTGGAATATGGCCTAGCAAAATCATTAAAAGTTGTGTAAAATCTTAGTATTAACTTTAAAATTCACATAAACACTGCATTCTACCCTGTAACATCTATTCTTGCTTCACCATAAAAAATGTTTTAAAGTCATTGTTGTCTGGTGAATTGACACCTCCAGAGTAGACAATACACTAGGTTTTACCCTGTTGCTTCAAATCCTCACCCTCTCCCTCAGTCATAGTGTTAATGGAAGAAGAGGGTCCTGCTGCCTGTCACTGTCCAGCCAATATGCAGACACGATATTTAAGTCCTTATTTTGTCAGAAGGCCAGTGATTCTGGAGAATGGGGAGAGTAGCCTCTCAATTTTATTCTGTCTCAGTTACAATTCTAATAACTTTTATAATGAAATACAAGGAAACCAACCTAGGAAATTTTAATTTTATCTGGTAGGAAGTAACATCAAAGTAATATCCATTCTAAAAATACAAAATGTTTAAATAACAGAAAAGTGATTTTCATTTTAACAAAATAACAGAATCATCAGAGAAAACATCGTATCATCGGAGTAAACCTTACTCTACCAATATCACAGTACTTATTATCTATGTGTGACTATTTTTTCAGAGTCTCCTGAGACAAACATCCTCATGATCACAGTGAAACCCTAACTAGAGGCGCGGCGCCTGTCGCTCAAGCAGCTAAGGTACCAGCCATATACACCTGAGCTGGCAGGTTCGAATCCAGCCTGGGCCCACCAAACAATAATGATGGCTGCAATCAAAAAACAGCTAGGCATTGTGGCTGGTGCCTGTAGTCCCAGCTACTTGGGAGACAGAGGCAGGAGAATTGCTTGAGCCCAGGAGCTGGAGGTTGCTGTGAGCTGTGATAATACGGCACTTTACCTAGGACAACAGCTTGAGGCTCTGTCTCAAAAAAAGAAAAAAAACCTTAACTAGATAAACACGGGTGGAGGGGTGGAGGCTGAGCAGACTAGGTCAGCTGTACTGCTTCAACTAGGCTTCTCAAAATCCATCTTGCAAGCCACTTTTCTGGCTTCACTAGGGCAGCAGTTCTCAACCTGTGGGTCACGACCCACAGGAACCATATTAAAGGGTAGCAGCATTAGGAAGGTTGAGAACCACTGCACTAGGGGATGAATCCTCCACCTTAAGATGATTACCTGGGAGTCCGTGAGGGGCTGGTCATAGAAGGCTTTAAATAGCAAACCAGTAACTTTACACTTCATACTCTAAAATATTTGCAAGTCATGGAAACATTTTTAAACAGAGTCATAAAATTGCAATGTCCTGGAAATATTAAGGCAGCAGTATGAAGGATGGTTTGTTTTTAGTTTCTGGAAGAGACCAGAAACAAGCCCCAAGTTAGAGTATGTAGTGAATCAGACCATGCCACAGGGACTGGGACCTCAAAAGTGTCAATAAAACTGGAGAGTTTTTATTCACAGGATAAAGACAGTTATCCTGTGAATCTGGATGTGTCTGCCTAGCCTTCTCTCACTCCCATCCTAGTGAGAGAGGATACCCAGGAAGGGTGGGGTCTAGGAGAACAGAGGTCTTCTTGAGATATCCCCAAGGATACACCTGCAGGGTTCTCTCCATGGTGACACAGCTCTTAGGAACTTGTAGATTTAACTTCCTGGGACCTAGAAATGACACCTGCATGGCAACTCAGCTCTTAGAAATTTGTAGACTTAAATTCCTGGGACCTGGAAATTTCCACTTCTGTGAAATCCTGTAGTTCTCTGTGGACTGGAGCCACTTTTCCCGCTTAATTCAAACTGACCAATGAGAAAGGTACCTATGGCTTGGAACTTCTTAACTGGAGATAAAAAGGGAAAGACCACACTGACAGAGGACACCTGAGAAAACCTGTCTAAGAGAAGAGATAATCTCAAGGAGACCCCAAGGATACACCTGCAGGGTCCTCTCCATGGTAACTTAGCTCTTGGGAATTTATAGACTTAACTTCCTGGAACTTGGAAATTTCCACTTCTGTTAAATCCTGTGGTTCTGTGGGGGCTGTAACAGCTTCTCCCACTTCATTCAAACTGGCCAATGAAAAGGTACCTATGGGTTGAAACTTTTTGACTGGAGATAAAAAGGGAAAGACCAAGCCAGTCAGGGAGCATGGCCATTTGGAATTCGTCTATGCTGTAAGTTCCCAGCTGGTAAATAAAGCCCTTCCTCTTACAAACATGGTGTTTGGGTGCTCTTTCTCTCCATTGGGCCTCATCTTCCTGCAACACCAGAGGCTTATATTTAGAGAGCTACACTCATAACATTAGACCCTTGGCTTTGTCTTGTGAGAGTCAAGGCCCTGGTCCACTGAGAGTCACTGACAGGAGGCAGATTAACAGGAGAAAAGGCATAAAAATCTACTGTATACCAAGGAGCTTTCAGAATGAAGACCAAACCCTCCCAGTGAAATACAGACCCTGATGAGATAACAGAAAGGATAAAGGACCTAAGGAAATTTTGCCCCCAAATATGACTCCTTGATATAAAGAATGTTTTTAATTAAAGGCCATTCATGATTAGAAAGCATTGAAGGAAGACTTTCCTCTATCTGCATAAAACCTGAGTAACCTGATTTGGAATCAGAAGGGGTTGCTGGCTTCCTTATTACATGGTAATAGATCTGGCCCCAAAGTCATTTGAAACTTGAGACCTGTCTCTCAGGTTAATCTACAAATCAGTCTGTTTCCATCCATCTACACACCTCCCCTACCCCAACCACTTGCTCCATGTCCCTCCCTCCCTTCCAAAAGACATCTATTGTAATAACTGAGCCCCCAGCCCCTAATCCCCCAGGACCAGTAGGGAATGCAAGAAACCCCTTACACTTGAAAAAGGAATTTCTCCTAAGCCTTTTAGCCTTAGCCCCCAGAAAGGAGAAGTTAAATTCTGGGAAGGAGCTAGAAGATAAGAAAAGGAAGGAATGGAGGGGTGGATTTCAAATAAAGCCCGGGTGAAAAGGACCCAAGTTGTTCTCAGAAACTTACCCAATACTTGTTTGTACCCCTCAATTTATGATTTGTGAGCTAATGTACCTTGAGTTAGCATGTACCTCCACCCTGAATTGTGTAACCCCTTATGATATACCCCATCTTATGATCATGAAGTAATGTATTTGTGATGTATCTTGTGATTTGAGCCAATATGTACCCCCACACTGCGATCCCCTTCCTTAACCAAGTGATTGGCTTTTCTGTATTGCATTAGCTTGCTGACCAGCCATGACTATGCAGAATAACAGTATAAAAAGGCTTCTCACCCGCTATTCATCGCTGCATGCCTTTGTGGTATCCAGCCCACTGCAGGTATAATAAATTTTATCAATTATTGCATCAAAGTGGGGTCCACCTCTCTATCTCTGTGGCTCCGTTTCATTTCACTATAAAGGTCTATGACCATCACTGAGACTTTGGGTAATCAGTCTTGTGGTTCCCCACATGTGCATGATATTTGGAAATAAACCTTTCTCTTATTAACCTACGATAGTTATGAGTTGATCTTTCAGCGAACTTTAACCAAGGTTCTGTTTGGGGGCAATAAATGATTACTAGAAAGAATGATTGACTGGGGAACATAAATTGATAGGTAAAGAATTCTCTTTGGCATTTGAATGAGAGTGAGGGGCAGGATATTAGGAGTGGTTACATTCTGAGTGTTACAGGGAAAGGAAGGAAAAAAAAAACAGTTTTTTCCCTGGGGGCTCTAGATTTTAGGAGGAAACAGAAATTTTAACTTCTTTGGGTGGGACAGTGGAGAAACTGAAGTCAGAGAGACCTGGAGGCTTCTTCGGTTCAGCATGTCCAAACACTTATTTGGGGATATCAGTTTCTAAGTCCCAGCTGTTCCAAAGGTTAAATTAGAAATCCACCCTATAGGAACCACCTCAGCATTTTTTATTAAACGCCCTGAGAGGATGCCATTCATTGAATTAACTCAAAGTCATTCTTAACAAACTCCTCTCAAAATTCAAGGTGAGGATGACAAGTTCTTGTATACTCTTGTATACTTAAGCCCTTTGGCTCCACTGCTAGTAATCTCAGAGCTAAATATCACACATTGTTTTCATTTCCTTGGCCATAATTTTTTTGATACCTTGTTTTTTCTGTTCTCATTATTTCTCGCTAATTATAAGGAAATTTGGGTTACTTTGCTAGAGCAGCTAACAGAACTCAGGGAAACACATTTCCCAGTTGAATACAAAGGATATTTAAATGACACTTTTGCAAGAAGATGAGGCCCAATGGAGAGAAAGAGCACCCAAACACCATGCTTATAAGAGAAAGGGCTTTATTTCAGCCAACTGAGCACATGGCATAAATGAATTCAAAATGGCCATGCTCCCTGACTGGCTTGGTCTTTCCCTTTTTATCTCCAGGCAAAAAGTTCCAACCCATAGGTACCTTTCTCACTGGTCAGTTTGATTCAAGCAGAAGCTGTTTCAGCCCCCACAGAACTACAGGATTTCACAGTAGTGGAAATTTCCAGGTCCCAGGAAGTTAAATCTACAAGTTCCTAAGAGCTGTGTCACCATGGAGAGAACCCTGCAGGTGTATCCTTGGGGGTCTTCTTGAGAAGACCTCTGTTCTCCTAGACCACACTCTTCCTGGGTATCCTCTTTCATTTCCCCTTTTGAGACTCCATATATATTTTAATTTGGGGTCTCAATATCAGTTTGCTTCTGCAGGAGCCAGTATTAATCACTTTTTTCACATTCAACTTTACATTAGTTTTTCTACAAAATTTAAGGCAAAGTAGTATTTCTGATCTGCCCTATAGTTTCTTTTTCAGCTCCTTCTGCTGTAGCACCTTCACATGGTGCTACAGGCATCAAACTTCAGAGTCACCTCACTGGGCTTTCCTATTTCCCTGGTCTGGACCAGCATTCAGATTTTAGGGACTGTGACCCCTTTTGGGTTCTCTAACCAGGCCTTAATTGTAACATGTTGGGGGGCTAATAGAATGAGTTTTCACTTTTCCCTGTGTCACATATTGAGTACTATATTTGTTTATGAGTGCAAGCTCCCTTCTGGGTGCCTTCACATTCATAAAAGCTATAAAGGAGTCATTGCTTATTCTATCTTAGTGGTATGGGTGCACAGATCACATCCCTTTTTCCAAAGTCCAAAGTCCAATGAAGACAAGTCTGACGAGGCGTTTCCTCAGGCTTTAGCCATGCGTCAACCAGCCAGCTTCCAGTATGTGGCTGCAGCAGGGCATATTGACCATCTTAAAAGTTACCTTTGCTTCCCATGGGGCAGTGAAGCTCTCTTCTGCCAGCTGTGAGGAATCCAGGTGAGGATCTCTTCCACCTTTGCTGCTATGCGTTTGGTCAGGATGGTGGTGTAGAGTTCCTTCTACCTTGGTTTGACGGATATCAGGTTCTAATCCTTGACCTAGACTTGATCCCCTCGATCCCACAGAGAGAAAGGATGTACAGACACAAAAGATTAAACAGAACATGGTTAATTACACCAGTGGAGATCTTCCTTGCTACTTTTCCTGGGGTTTCTAACTATCTGTTCAAGTCATTCTCTCCTAGTTTTTTTAAGAGTCCCTGCTAAATTGCAAAGGATTGATAGAGGCCTGTTTGAACAAGACCAAGACCAATGGCAAAGCCTGTATCCAATTAAGCTTTGCTTTCTGGCAGAGTTTACCAGTTCCTGCTCTTATGGCCCTGTTCATATGGCACTGTACCCTGCCCAAGCTTTGAGGCATATATGTCACATATAGTTTCCAGGTGATATGCAAAGCTTTAGGTTTCATTTGCACTATTTCTGTTATGAAGGCTAGCCCATTGTCAAATATAAACCAGAGTGGCACCCTAAACCATGGGATGATTTCTCTGGGTAACACTTTTACTACTTCAGGAGCCTTCTTCATCCCTTCCCAGTGGGAAAGGCTTCCACCTATTCCAAGTATGTATGTGCAGACCAGAACTAATAAGCACCAGTTTCCTCTACATCTGGACAACTCAGTATAGTCCATTTGCACATCTTTAAAAGGGGCTTCTTTGTAGGACTGAATTTCAAGTAGCAGAGATGGTTGCATGTCACACAATGCTGGTGACTTTCTTGGCAGGGGTGGCCAATGGGGGATGTAAAAGTATCTCCCCAGAAGCCTCTTAATTTTCTTTTGTCTCTGTTCTAGGTGTATAGCCTCATGCATACAACCTTTATAACCAACATTAGATTTTTACATAGTAAACTTTGATATTCAGTGAGGTATGAGTTAGTCAACCAATGATATCCCTTATTGTACATAAGAGTGACCACTGTGAATGGTACTCAGACTCTTAAGTTTTATCCCAAAGTCAGCTTAACAGCCTCTTGCACCAGCATGGCAGTGGCTGCAAGTGTTTTTAAGCATGGGGGCCATCCTTTAAAGAACCCATCAAGTTTGCTAGAGAGATAAGCAACTTCCCAGGATGCTACAATCTGGGTAAGCACTTCCTCAACTGTTCTATTTCTTTCTTTTCCTGATACATACAGTTCAGAAGGCTTGGCCAGGTCAGGGAGGCCTGGCACCAGGGCTGCCCACAGTTTTTCCTTTAGCCTATTGAAGGCTTTTGACTGGCTGGATTTCTACTCAATTGTCCCATTCTCTACCCCCTTAGTAACTTCATACAATGGTTTGGCCAGTCTATATATTTCACAGTCTTTCACAGAAATCCCCAGGGTTTTCATCTGGCTTCTGCATGACCTCAGCCACCTTGTATATGTTTGTGGCTTTCTATCTCCCTTACACTGACAGGGATTAAGTCAAGTTTGGGTTCAGCATAAGACAATGAAACTATTTAGCAGTTATCTACAAATATCTGCAAGTCCTGGATTTCAAGACTAAGGTTCACACAATGAGAATATTAGTATTCTTATTTACAGACTTATCACAGTTCTTAAGATAATACCTAGTTTTAAGAGTCCCTACAGAACTGATCCAAAGTTCTGAACAATTCAAGTGAATATTCCTGAATATCAGTTGGGTGTGGGGTCACTTCTGAGGCCGTGTTACACTCATACCATTTACCAGGAAATTTTCATTTAGATTCCAATTTTTCCTGAAGTATTTATGTAGACACTGCAGATAATGTTTAATACTGAACAAACTTTTCTAGTGTAGCCAACAAGCAACTTTTGCTGAGACTTAAGGGATCAGAGCAAATATGACTACTATATATAATTCTATACTCTTTGGTCAGTCTCTTAGTTCCATTTAACAGATTAGTTTAATAAAACAGCTGTCTCATTTTATGAGGTGACATTGCAGACAAAGCTAGAATCTATTACAGGTGGCCCTTTTGAACCATTTTTCTCTCTAAATTCTCATTTTACTAAAAACAAATTATAGCAGAACTAATTCAATTGCCAAAATAAACTGTACTTTTTGTACACTGGGTCTGATTATTTGCATAAAGTGCAGTAAGAATAATTACTCTTATTGCTTCTGTTTCTATGTATTGGTCATCTAGGCTTTTCTTCCTTTTAAAATTGGCTTTGCTGGAACCTTCTATAAGGAATCTCAGGTTAGACTTGAAAGCCTTCCATGAACCCAGGTTTCATCTATGCCATTAAATGCCTGTATGCATTGGGTAAATTCCTCTTCTTTTGAGGTCCCCAGGCACATTTCGATTCCCAGACCCATCAGAAAGCAACCTTTGTTACTTACCACAGATCAGAAAATATTATTGATGGGTATCTAGCCAGTTTTTCTGAAGGCCTTTTTATTGGCCTTATAAAGTCAACCTTAATTCCTTAACGCAGTCTGGACACCTCTGGAAATGCTATTCCTGACAAAGCCTTGGTAAAATAACTTGTACCTTCATCATGTCTTGTAGAACAAAACAGATTGTTATTGAACTTATGCAAATAATTGTATTGTCAAAAATTAAGAATACTAACAAATGGCTTTCAAATTCCAGAGAACTCAAGGAGAGAGATGTTGCATGAGGGTTTCATGAGGGACAGGCAACTTCACTACAGGTGTAAACTTGCTCCTGGAATTGTTAATATGATAGAGACAGACTACCCGCTCATTGGTGGCAAGTAGCAAAGCTTTATTGTTCCTGACCACCTTATATAATAGGCTAGTCACGTATACTCTATTAATTAACAAGCAAAGCATTCCTACGATTAATCTTTTCTAAAGTTAGTTCAACCTTCAAAGAAGACACAATGTTTGAAATCCCGAGACAGCTGACAGGGAGTATGTCTGGAGGCATGAGATCACCAAGAGGGGAGTAAGACTTTTGAGTTTTACTATGCACTCATTATATTGCAGAAAGCAGGTTTATTGCTTCTGTTTCTATGTAATCTGGAGGCCATGCAGTTTTAAGATAAGCACATTTATGCCTATCAACCTCTAGGCTGTGTTTCCGCAGGAAGGGCTTTTAACCCTATCCTTGCAGGTTTAATGGCCACATAGATCAGAGTTACTGAAGGTGGGTTTTTAGGCCCAGACCTTTAGGCCCTGCCATGCTTGACGAAGGTAACCAGGTCTTCAACAAAATTGCATTCCACAAAAGTCTGTCTGCCTGCTTCTGGAGTTTAAAGTAAGCACATAGTATGTGGGATTTAATCCCACAGAGAGAAAAAAAATTAATGTTTCAAATTCTGCCTATAAGTACATACATTGTGAAAGTTACAAATACCTCAAGAGACAGAAAATGATTTTCTTGACTTCTGGAAAACAGAACACAGAAAGAATCAGCAATATTTCAAACAAAAAGCCATAGCAAACCAGCCCAGTTCCATGTAACTGATTTCTGTTCTGTTTGAAGTTAGATTAGCAATACTCATGGACCTGATAGCTTTCTGATTAAAGTCCTAGAACAGTGGTTCTCAACCTTCCTAATTCCACAGCCCTTTAATACAATTCCTATGGGTCACAACCCACAGATTGAGAACTGCTGTCCTAGCAGTCTACTTTTAGCCTGATAGTATTTAATTTCCAAAGACATCAGAAATTTGAATTCGAGAGAATTCACCATCCTTTCCTAATATTTTCCTGGAAGAACAAACTTTGGACTCTGCAAGTTATGAAAAACACTTTCTGAGATGAATTAAAATTAATACTGACAATATACACATGTTGTGCCCAATGCAAGTACATGGAATTATCGAGAAAATGCCAGCACACTGAGTTTGATTGGGGTATGGGATATGGGGTCCTTTATTGACTGGCTAACCAAGATAGGCTCACACCTGAAAAACTCTTGGCAAAGCATTTACAGGGAGAGGATTTTTTTATATCCTTCTTTCAGTTGGGGAGGGGATTGGAATTCCTAACGTAAAGCAGTTTACAGAAGCAAAAGGCAAGGTTAGATCTTATAGGACAGAGGATTGGGATCCAGCATCAAAGAGAACCAAATGGTGCTTTACCAGGCCTGCATCTTGGGCTAATCTGCCCTATCTCCACAGGATATGTTTATTTAACACTTGCCATTTCTGCAAGGCCTACAGGCTCAGGGACAGGTCTTAAGAAAGTAGGGGGTGTGGCATGAGGGAGTGCAAGATGGGGTCAATCTGGCCTTCTCACACGAAGACAGACCAATGTTTTACAATATTGAAACATACATATAAATATAATCCACAGAAAATTAACTACCATTCCATATTTGACAATATTGCCTATACATTTTTAACATACCAAATAAGCCTAAAATGTCTTTCTCAAACTTTCAGTGGTCTTAATATTTCAAAAAGACCAAATTTAGACCTTTGACTTTGGAAGGTTTGTCAAATATCAAAGGCTTATAACATTTGTTCAAACAAGATTACAAGCCAAATATTCTAAAGGAAATACATAGTCAACTGGATCACATGCAAATTCCCTCATAAATTTCTTTTTATGAACTTTATTCAATCCTGCACAAAAAATCTACAAACATTCTAAACTTTCTGGATTGCCCTATCACTTTCTTAAATAATCATTCTGTTTCAGGACAAAATTTATCAACAAGATCCTTTTCTTACACAATGCCATTTTCCATTCTGTCTAATTTCTCTTACTCTCAAAAAAAAAAAAAGCACTTTTCACAAAACAGGATCACAGTTTACTATGAACTTTATTATTCACTTGGCTAGACTGGTAATTAAAAGGTTTAAAAGGCAAGAATCTTATACTTTGACAAAGATTCACTTTCCCAAACAATTTAAACAATCAAATTATTACATTTTACAAATGAAACACATTTTATGGAATATAACATTGATGTAGAATTTTCCCACTCCGGGCTAGACAGGGACCCCTATTTTTCTGTCTCAGGTGAGCTCAGAAATTAGATTCCCATCTCTAGGCACAAACAGGTTGCACCCCATAGGCTATACCCTCTTGAGCTCTAGCAAGGCCATGAACAAAGCAGCCTGAAATATTTTGGGTGGCTCTATGCTGAGTAGAGAGAACACACCGTAATCCCCAACCTACTATAAAAACTGCAAAAACCTAACAACATTGTCCCGGGGCAGGGGGGACTGTGTTCATTCATTTGTTAAAATATTCAGCTTGTAAAGTGTTTTTCCATCTACCTCCTGGCCAAAATTTCACTTAGGGCCAATATTTACTTCTAGACAAAGGACCCATGTGGGTGACCTCTGACTTGGGGCTCTTCCCCACTGCCAGTAGCTCTGGCACTCTCCACTCCCTCTGCATGCCCCTCCATCCAACAAAATCCTATTTTATCACTGATCTGTGGCCCATGGGCTCAATTCTCAGATTCCTGATACCAAGGATTCATGGAAGAAAGAAATTCCAGTAACAAAACTACAACACAGCAAATCAAAACCACTTTGAGATATCATTTAACTCCAGTAAGATTAGCCCACATAACAAAATCCCAAAACTATAGATGTTGGCGTGGATGCAGACAGAAGGGAACACTTCCAACTGCTGGTGGGAATGCAGGCTAATATGACCTTTTTGGAAAGAAGTTTGGAAAATACTCAAGGAACTAAAAGTAGACCTACCATTTGATTCTGCAGTTCCTCTACTAGGTATATACCCAGATGATCAAAAATCATTTTACAACAAAGACAGTTACACCAGAATGTTTATTTCAGCCCAATTCATAATTGCCAAGACATGGAAACAGCCCAAGTGCCCATTGATCCATGAATGGATTAACAAATTGTTGTATATATACACCATGGAATAGGAATACTTGCAGCCTTAAAAAAGACCGAGACTTCACATCTTTTACGTTTACCTGGATGAAACTAGAACATATTCTTCATAGTAAGGTATCTCAAGAATGGGAAAAAAGTATTCAATTTACTCAATACTACTATGAAATCAATATATAATCACCTACACATTCATGCAAATGGTAAAACATAAGTATAGTCCAGAAATAAGAAGAGAAGAGGAGAGGGGAGGGGAGGGGGGAGGCCAGGAGGAGGGATGGTATTTGGTGGGATGTCACATAATGTGCACGATGCAATGGTACATTTCAAAACTGTTAAGAAAAGAATATAATTGTGATGGTTGTGTTAATCACTTCAATGTAAGCATTTCACATTGAATATCAAATCAATACACTGAACCCCAGAAATGCATCAATGTACACAGTTATGGCCAAGCTGCCTCCCTGGCAAGCTTAGTGGTTCACATCACCCAGGCTGATCAGGGCCCCCCACATGGGTGTTCAGAGGGTTGAGGGCAACTACCAGGTGTGTCTGAGCCTGTTCTCTTCTTCGGTGGTCTCCCTTCCCAGTCAGGGAACCAAAAATGTTGCAGGAAGACGAGGCCCAATGGAGAAAAAGAGCACCCAAACACCATGTTTATAAGAGGAAGGGCTTTATTTCAGCTGGTGAAGCAAACAGCATAGAAGAATTCAAAATGTCTGGCTTGGCGCTTATAGCTCAGTGGCTAGGGCTCCAGCCACATACACTGAACATGGCAGGTTTGAATCCAGCCTGGGCCTGCCAAACAACAAGGAGAACTACAACCAAAAAATAGCCAGGCATTGTGGTGGGTGCCTGTTGTCCCAGCTACTTGGGAGGCTGAGGCAAGAGAATTGCTTAAGCCCAAGAGTTTGAGGTGATTATGAAATTAATTGTTAGCTACCTTAGGAAAGCTATAATCCAAATGGAGTCCAAGACTACGGGGAAAGGGGAGAGGGAGGGGAGGGGAGAGGGGGAGGATGGGTGAAGAGAAGGAGATTGTGGGGATCACGCCTATGATTTATCCTATTAGGGTACATGTGAATTTGTCTAAAGGTCGAATATAAATGTCTTAACACAACAATTATGAGAAAGACATGATGGCTATGTTAGCCAGTTGGATGAGAGTTTTTCAAATTGTATATGGAAGCAACACACTGTATCCTATGATAGAGTTAATGTACACAATTATGATATAATAAAAAAATATTTAAAAAAAATAAAAGACTTGATTCAGTTCTGGTTGGTGACTTTTGCATGTAGGTGACTGCTATATTCAGTCACATCTCCTTGTCCATGTAACTACTTTGTAACATACTCGGTTGCATAACAAAATATTATACAAAATAAGGTGAAATATTTAGATCTAGAAATTTACCTTTGAAGTCTTTATTTTATTGTAAAAATCTCTGATGTAAGGCCAGGCTAGGTAGTTCACAGTTGTAATCCTAACACTCTGGGAAGAGGAGGAGGGTGAATCACCTGGACTCAGGAGTTCCAGGCCACTCTGAGCAAGAGCAAGACCCCATCTATACTAGAAATAGAAAAACCAGCCAGGCATGGTGGTGTGCTCCTGTAGTCCCAACTACCTGGAAGGATGACACAAGAGGACAGCTCAGGCCCAAGAGTTTGAGGTTGCTGTGAGCTGTGATGCCATAGCACTCTACCCAGGGTGACAGATTTTTTTCTCAAAAAAATAAAAAGAAAAAAGAAAAGTAAAGTCTTTAATGTAAATGGCCATTTTTTAGGTCAACTTTTAACAGGAATTGTTTTAAAATACCAAAGCCCACAAGGTCTCCGACTTAAGGGTGATGCCCTCCAAATGCGTTTTCCTCCCAGTTGTATCTTTCCAAGTACAGTCAGTCTTCTTCCAGGATATTGTAGTAATACAAAGTTGTGTGTGTGTGTGTAGTTATACAATTATATATAAAGAGAAAATAAACTATTTATGAATATACAGACTCATATGAAAAATCAGTTATCTTATTGTATGAAAATTCTCAGGTGACATTAAAATTCCTAACATCTATCACTTTTCTTTTTCACTTAATAAACTGCTAATCAATATCTCTCTCAAGGAGTGTTTCTCCACATGTGGTCTCCGGAACAGCAATATTGGTATTACTGAAATTTGTTAGAAATGCCAAAGTTTTACCCCCCATCCTAGGCCATTCACATCTGAAATTTAGGGCATGAAGCTTGAAAACTTGAATCTTAGCAAGGACCTGAGGTTTTTCTGAAAGGAGTAAAGTTTGGGACCATTACTGTACAATGACTCCTTGCACCTTGCAGAATCATCTTCCTGATGTATCTCATAACCATAATATGTTAGACAAATGCGGTGGACATGTGAGTGCTTAAGGGAAGAGTCATATCTTGATGTGCTTGCATTGCTGGAAGTAATAATTTAATAAGCTTCAAAGCAATTTTCAATTGTTATTATAAGGAGGTTGGGAATTGAATTAAGAAAATGATTGCAGATGACGGGCAAAAAGGAACAGAAACAGGAAAGAAGTGGATCAGAAAACCCTCAAATCTAGTGCAAAGTGCGGCAGCCTGAAGGCCTGGTGTTTTTAAGCAGACTATCTTACTGGAGCTTCACCTCTCCCCCAGCGCAGAGGTGGACAGCCTCCTGGACATCTTTAAAAACCTTTCTTCTTGTGTCTTCGAATCTTCATTTTGTCCTTCATCCTCTCAGCTCTGCCAGTCCCTGGGAAAGAACTCAGTGTGTCCTTTGGGGCTGGTCCTCAACAGGCAAAAAGTGAAACGTTGGTGTACATGGCAAAGAGTTCCAAGGAATGTCAAAATACCAGTAAAATTGAAATAATATCTACTGTTTGGTAGTACAATAGGTCATCCATAGTTGTCAGAAATTTATTGTGTATTTCAAAATAACTGAAAGAGAGAAATTGAGATATTCCTAACACAAAGAAATAATAAATGCCTGCAGTGATGGATATTCCTGTCACCCAGATTTTGTCATTGCACATTGATGCTTACACCAAAATTTCACAGGCACCGGCAAATATGCACAACTGTTAGGTATCCATAATAGTTAAAAAGAAAAAAGAAGGACTATGCTTTCTGGCAGTAAAAAAAAAAAAAAAAAAAAAATGGCAATATTATTTTAAAGAAAGGGAAATGCGAAGGAACTAGAAAAAAATGAAAGTTTGCTTTTTAACCAATAACACCTCCAGTTCTTGGTTTTATCCAGGTTGTTGGAAGTGTTATCCTTTGGACTCTCAAAATTATCAATGGAGAATACGAAGTACTGGTATGTTGAGTTCATCTCATCCAAATAAGATTTACAACAATTTTAAAGTGCAAAATACTATAAAATGAGATGTTTCATTTAAATCTATTATGGAAATATACATTTTCATGCTTTCCTGTAAAATATTGAAATAAAAGTTTACAGATGTTAGAAATGATGGGAGTCAAACCCTTTGTTCATAAATGAATGGTTTATGTATAAGGCACGCTTTTATAGATTATATAAGGTCTGTAAACCATGATTTTTTAGACCTAACATGTTATTGCTAACTTATACTGAAATGTTCCCTGAAATTTCTGTCAGTCCTAAGGCTGTCGTAAACCATAAGAAAAATTTGCCATACAAAATAGCTTTTCTCAAACATCTGCTGCCAAGAAAGTTTGTTTGGAGCTTGTGATGATGGATGAATTTTTGACAGGTAATTGCAATTCAGATCAGATGCAGACAGATTTATTACCTAAAAGTTTCTAGTTTATTAAAATCACCATTGATTTATTTAGCACCCTTTCTTCCCTCCATACTGTCTTGCATTTTAACACTCTTTGGGAATTAATAATTTAGCTATGATACCTATAATTTATACAGTTGTTTGAAATATATTAGACTTTTCATGGTTCTGCAAACAAAATCTTAAATAGGGAAGTATTTGCAAAATTAAGCAGTGCTCTTGCCTTGTTATGAAGACAAACAAACAAAAAAAAAACCCATGGCATTTATATAATCGTGCTCATCAATAATTTGTCATTAACGACTTCCACTTGATATGCACTATGTCATCTCGCGTTGATTACATTTTTGTGAATCTATAATGCCGGCATTAACTCTCTTTTACTTAATAGTTTTTTTGGGGAAAAAAAAGATGCCGAAATAGAAAATTGCATTCAGAAAGTGCATTGGGAAGTGCCTGACATGTTAACATTTGAGGAAAGAGCAGGAAGTAAGACTGGATACAGGGAGGAGTTGAACAGTGATGCATTTGCTACAAAGGTCTCAGAAGAGGCTAAGGGAGCTCTGGAGTTTCACTGGATTTAGATACTAAGAACAGAGTTTTATATCAGTATCCTTTCCCTCACATAGAACGGTTGAAAAATACAGGCTCCCTTCAGAGGGGGGAGAACATGACCTTGTGAGAAGCAACTGTGTAGAATGGCACTGAGCTGAGAGCCATCAGTCACACATTTACCCTGCTAGCACAGCAGATGAAAGGAGGGCCTTGGTCCTGGAGGGAGGCCTGGTATGTGCATGTGTATCCAGATGGTCCCTGGCTGACAACAGCGTCACTTCCATTATTTTCACCTTCACAATGGTACACATACCACAAGTCTATTTTTTTCATTTTCAGTACAATATTCAATAAATTACATGGGATATATGTAACACTTTATTATGAAATAAGCTTTCTCTTACATGATTATTCAGAACTCTAGGCTAATTTAATGTTTTGAATATATTTAAGGAAAGCTAGGTTAAACTATGATTATGGTATAATAGGTGTATTAATTGCATTTTTATTGTATATGTGTGTATTAAAATTAATTTATGAAAGTCAACATTTTTATCCATGTATATGAGTCTAAAATTATATATCATTGGAAATAATAGTAAAATTATAAAATCTGTACCTATCATTGCCCACACATTTGAAGCCCTCTGGTCCTCTCCTGTCACATCATCTGCCATTTTTCTGCAGACACAATGTTCTGTATTTAGCTTATTAGCCATTTTCCACTGTGATTCCAAACATTACCTATAAAACCAAAAGTTTTGGGGTCTTAAGATTGTTACCTGGGGCAATCTTTTGTCATATCCTTAAGTTCTAACAAATGAGACATCAACAGAAACATTATGATACTATTAGCTAGAGTTCTTGAGCTGGAAGGACTGAAACCTAGATGTGATGGCTAGAGCTTCTGTAAGGATCTTGGACGATGAGTCAGCTACCTTGAATACTTGGGAAAGTATTATACTTTCCTAAATGAAAGAACGCTCTGAGCAAAAGAAGCCTGCGGTCTGATCACGGGAGCTTGCCAACCCTGTGCTATTTACATCTACCTACATCAAGACATCTTTTATGGGAGATACACATTTCTTTCTTATTTCATGTTCTATTTTTGTGTGTCTATGTGTGTGCCTCTGAGTATACATGAGTGGAAGAGTTACCTGTGACAGACCCTCATCTTAAATGTACTTTTATGTTGTTCAAGTCTTCTCCATTGATGGTTAATTTTTATGTTTTGTCCCTAATTCAACCATCATACTTCAGTTTCACATTGTTAAAAATGCAGTATTGTCCTCTATGTTCGGAACTTAGAACTCTTTCCAATTTCATTATAAATGAGTATATCTATATTTAATGTTTCCAGTCTTACTATTTGTTTTCAGGAAGCTATTATAATATTGTATAATTTTCTGACTGCAATATCTTCTACTGGAAAACCTCAAGTTGCCTTCTCACATGCTTTTAAAACCTGTTGCATCACATTATTAGTTATTTCTTTCTACTTGCTTCTTCTCAGTTTTATTAACAATGCCTAATAACAATTTTAAAAATAAGCACATTTCAGTGACCTTCTATTCAATCCTTTTCTCCTTTTATCCCTTTATGCTAGATTTTCATGGGTGCCTCACCTCTAATATTCCTTTACGGGTGATAGATTCCTAAGCTTTCTTTTTTTTTTTTTTTTTGAGACAGAACCTCAAGCTGTCCCCCTGGGTAGAGTGCTGTGACATCACAACTCACAGCAACCTCCAACTCCTGGGCTCAAGCCTGGCTCCTGCCTCAGCCTCCCAAGTAGCTGGGATCACAGGCGCCCGCCACAACACCTGGCTATTTTTTTTTTGGGGGTGGCAACCATCATTGTTGTTTGGCGGGTCTGGGCTGGGGATTCGAACCCGCCACCTTAGGTGTACGTGGCTGGCACCTTAGCCGGTTGAGCTATAGGCGCCACGCCCCTAAACTTTCTACTTTCTGTTGATGGGAGCTTTCTACAGAGTATTTTCTTAAGACCTCAGTATTTCTGAGCTATGTGAATTATGCATTATTTTTATTTCAAAAACCTTACATATTTTCTCTTATTCAAGGCCTAATTTTGGGGATTTGTATAGATTATTATTAATCCATGTTGTCTGAGGAATGTCCTTTGGCTTAGGTTACTGTGTAAACCTGTGAGAATGTCCCATTCTGAAATATGCTCATAGAGAAACAACAAGTTAATGTCCGATGCTCCCAATCTAAACGTGACACCTAGAAGCCTGTCAACTTTGCTTCCATGAGTAAAATTTTTTCATCTTAATTTTTGCCATTCTGACATTTTGAGTGAGTTATAAAAAATACCAATACACACAAGAATGACTAAAGTGTCTTTTCTCTATGATGTTTCTTTCTTTATCTAAAAATGTGTAACAATTTTATTGAAACTCTGTGTCACTATTCCTAATTTTATTCTGTACTGACACCACCACTTTGTAATTAACCATCCTTATTACAGTGCTTTACATTGCTATATCATTTTCTATTCTTAATATGTATGTATCTATAGACTATAATTTCATTTTTTGCTTGTTTATAAAATTTTATACATATGATTCATTCCATAGTTATCTCTCACCATGTGACTCTTTGCTCCACATAAATGTTTTAATACAAATCAAGATTAAAACATGTGGCAGAATTTTATTTATTTTTGAATTCTATATAGTGGGCTAAATGCATAAATACGTCACTGTTTGTGTATTGCTCACACTCATAATAAACGCTTAGCAAATGGTTAAAGGAATGTGCTCTAGAGCCAGGGTGACCATGTTTATGTCCTAGATCTATTATTCATCTGATGAGGAACTTCAAGAAAATTGTTGAGTACCTGTGGTACTTAGTTTCCTAGTCTTCAAATTGTAACATGTTTGTAACTCAATCAGACGATCTTTGCCCTGGATTTTCTTTTAGTGATGTATCACATTTATTAATTTTTGTAAGTTGTATACCAGCGGTTCTCAACTTATGGGTCGCAACCCACAGGAACTGTATTAAAGGGTCACAGCATTAGGAAGGTTGAGAACCACTGCTGTATCCTTTCAATCATCACTGGGTCATTATAATACCTAATACAATATAAACCCTATGTAAAAGTGGTTAGAATTCATTATTTAGGGAATAATGACAATAGGCCATGCTCAGTGAAGATGAAAGTATTCAGTTTAACAATGATATTTGCCATCGGCATTTGGTTGAATCTATTTATATGGAATCCACAGCCATTTATTATTTTCTGTCTTAGATTATACGCATTTTAACTGAGGTGAAGTGATGTTCTATTGTAACATTTCTGTGATGGTACGTAATGTGGAGGTTTTTTTAAATACATATGTTGTTTGTTTTTGTATCCTTTGGATAAATCCCACTTTAGCATGGTGTATGATCTTTTTGATGTGTTGTTTAATTTTGTTTGCTAGTGTTTTGTTAATGAATTTTGTCTAAGTGTTCATCAGGCATATTGGCCTGTAGGGTTTTTAAATTTATTTTTCCCCCAAAGCAAAAGAAACAAGCAAAAAAGTGGAAAATGAAGAGATAATCTGTAGATGCGAAGAAAGTATTTGCAAACTACGCATCTGACAAGAGGTTAACATTCAGAATATATGAGGTGCTCAAATAATTCAATAATAAAAACATAAATAAAATGTTTATAAAAATGGGCAAAGGATCTGAATATGCATTTCTCAAAAGCGCACATAAAAACAAACAACATATGTAATTAAAAAACCTCCACATTACGTACCATCACAGAAATGTTACAATAGAACATCACTTCACCTCAGTTAAAATGCATATAATCTAAGACAAAAAATAATAAATGGCTGTGTGGATTACATATAAATATTGTTAAACTGAATGCTTTCATCTGCCCTGAACATGGCCTGTTGTCATTAGTCCCTAAATAATGAATTCGAACCACTTTTACATAGGGTTTATATTGTATTAGGTATTATAATGACCCAGTGATGATTGAAAGGATACAGCAGTGGTTCTCAACCTTCCTAATGCTGCGACCCTTTATACAGTTCCTGTGGGTCATGACCCATAGGTTGAGAACCGCTGGTATACAGGCTGATGTGCATGGGTATATGCAGATACTTTGCCATTTTATAAAATGGTCTTGAGCGTCCATGGCTTTTTCTATGCGAGGCAGCCTGGTACCAATCCTGCACAGATACCGAGGGTCAACTATACTTTCTCCTTTTCTGTAGTTACATTCTTACATACTCTATTAATTTATGATGCATGAATTACTATGTATAATTTGTAATAATCTTGAATTTATGTATTTGTCTATGTAGATTTGTTGCTTAAAAATGTATTTAATGCTACCAAAATTAAGAATATAATTTTCAGTCAGGCATGGTGGCTCATGCCTATAATCCTAGCACTCCAAGAGGGCAGCAGGGGGATTGCTTGAGCCCAGGAGTTTAAGACCAGCTTGAGAAAGAGCAAGACCCCTTTTCTTCTAAAAATAGAAAAAGCAGTGGGTGTTGTGGTGGGCACCTATGGTCCCAGCTACTCCAGAGGCTGAAGCAGGAGGATTGCTCAGGCCCAAGAGTTTGAGGTTGTTGTGAGCTATGACACCATGGCACTCTACCCAGGGTAATAGACTGAGACTCTGCCTCAAAAAAAAAAAAAAAGAAAGAAAAAATACATAGTTTTCATAAATTTTCTTTCAAATAATTTGAAGTTTTGTTTTCATATTTTGTAATAAATTAACTTGATTTGTGTGTCTGTGTTTTGTTGGGGGTGTTTCTTTTATTTTCTCTTATGGGTAAGTCATTGCCTCAAGATTTTGTGTTCTTATCTTTTCATTTTATATGTTTTGGACAATGTTTTTATAAGCACACAGTTTATAGGTATAATATCTTCTTGCTTGCTTGATTGGCTAGTCCTGTGGCATCACATAGTGACCATTTTATCTTCTCTAATGCAGAGGTATAAGTACTTTATAGATTTTTGTCTCATATTTACACTGCTATGTTGTGTTTTCCAAATTATTATTTTTCCAAATGTACTTTTTTTTGCCTTCTAATGGGTATTTTATTATAATTAGGTTTTCTTTCTCTTTTCATTCTGTCATACTGATAAGCAAAGTCACTTTCCTTTCATGATCTAAGTTTGTCTACTAGATTGGTGATTATTGGTTATCATCTCACATTTGTGTTAAAGAATTCATGTTCCCTGTATGTGGGTATAGTTTTTGAATTATAAAAGTTTGTCTTCAGTGGTTATAAATGAGAAAGTATGAAGTAAATACAGTTTAACTTTAGAGAATAATTATGTATAATCCACGGGAAGTGGGATAATATTTACTAACAAGGACTATACACACCTCAGTCCTGAGATTTCACACTCACTGTTTTGTGCTAGACATGAACACAGCAGCTGTTTACCTGGTGGCACAGGGGTAGACAGACAGGATTGTCAGAGTCTTGTTATTGTTCTAAAAATGTCCCAATCATTAATCACTGCAGTTGACCGTTTGTAACCTGTATTAAAACAGCAGAAATCCCTTAATTAGCCCATAAGCTCTTTTTGAAATGAGCTCTATTATGCAAAGGATCTTGTAGATCTTGTTCAGAATTGTCTGCTCACTACTGTGTACTTTCTCAGAGATCGACTTAGGGTGCATTTGGCAGAAACACATCTTGAGACATGAATTTATGTGCAAATGGGACTCCACTTACTGGAATACTGAGAAAAGCCAGACAGGGAAGGGCACAAAGCACAGCATGGGGGGAATTTTACTCAAAGTTTCATAAACTGTAGTTTCAGTCAGATTTTTCAGGGAAAGGTCTGGAGTATAAAGTAAGACCCAAAGATTTTGTCTTAGTCAAGGCAAGGAGATGGAATTTTATATGGACACTTCAGCTGGGCATCTACTAAGGGCCACGGTTGGATGATGTAAATTCTAACTGTTGGAACTTCCAACTGTCTTTGCACCAGGACAAAACAACTACACCAGGATCCTCAAAGGAGTCCCAGGTGCTCGCTGTCAGAAGCAGAGCAGCAGTACCTGTGATATAAAAGAACCTGGATGGAGCATGCTGATACCTGTATCGGGTATCCCTTGGGTATCCCTTGCACTGGTCATATCCACAGGGAGTCTATATCATGTTTATTCCATTCTACCTACTCTATTGTTGTTTTTATTGTTTAGCCTCAAGATGGTGGTTCACCATAATTTGGAGGGAAAATATAGAAGAAAATTAATTATATAAGAAGAAATTAATCAGATGTACAAAAGCCCTGCTGCTACAGTTGACCCCAAGGCTATATTCACTTTTTTCTTCCTCTTCCACCCATTTTAGATTCCCTCACCCTCCCATTGTGTTTTATCAATGGCTTATCTGGTTACATAGTTCCCTGGTTCCTAGGACTTCATCAGGTCATAGCGATTGTAATTTCACAGTTAGCCTTAAAACATGTTGTGGGATTATTATAATTGGCCTTAATATATGACCCAGTTGCTCCTTATTCATCTTCATGTAAGCAAGATCAGTGACCCTACTGATACAGGATTTTTAACACTGGATTTCCAGGCTCTTGGTCTGGACAATTCAATGAATGAATTGACAGACCATAGTGATACCAGAAAAGTGACACCCCAGCCAGCTCAGCCGAGCAGGGCCTGGGGAACCTGCCACTCCTGTCTTGGTGGCAGCAGCCGGCAAAAAAACCCAGCAGGTTGGGGCAAGCGAGGGAGCTTTCTTCCCCCAGAGACTCCAGTAGAGCGGAGTTAGAGGACCTATCAATCAAGGGAAAACTGGTGCCCATCCCTGATTGGTCCATTTTCAATCCTGCTCCTGATTGGTCCATTTTATGGACCAATCACAGCTAAGCTATTACACCTATATAAGGCCCTGAGCAGAGAGCCTGGGGGCAGATCTTCGCAAACCTTCAACGAAGATAGAGCAGAAGAACAAGGCAGCAGATTGTTGTAGACCATCCAGAAGAAGAAGCAAAAGCTGTGGCACTTCTAGTGCTGATACTGCCCTACAAAGAGGCTTGGCTCTTTGTAGGAGTTGTAACACTTGAGCTGTAGC
>CAUYTI010067038.1:0-16676 GCA_963575145.1 Galago senegalensis | reverse complement strand
ATAAAAAAATAAATAAATAAATAAATAAATAAATAAAATAAATGGAAGAAAACCTTGAATACATACTTCCAAGAATTTTCATGAGTTCCCCCTCATATTTAAAAATTAATAGGTACATAAGATTTTAAATTGAAAATATATCAGTGTTATCAATTGATTGTAAATGAAGATCAAAATACACATGATGATGAAATACTCTTTCCAGATAACTATACATTGATGGTAAGTATAATAATATCTACATACTACATGTATCCTGCATTTCCCTAAAAAACTAAAGTCAATGAATGGTTAAGGAAGAATTGTTTAGCCACATGAAAAAGACTGAATCTAGACACATCTTTCTCACCATTTACAAAAAGTTACATTGCGTAAAATATTTAAATCTACAACATGAAACTATAAAAACTCTAGAAGAAAGTGTGGGAAAAACTCTGAATCTTACTGGCCTAGGAAAAAAAATTATGAATAAAACCCCATTGGGAATTTCAGCAGCAACAGAAATAAGCAAATGGGATCTAAACAAGTTAAAAAGTTGCTACACAAGAGATCCTTGGAAGCTGGCTTACTAGAGACAGCTTCTAAAAGAGACTACAATCCAGAAGAAGAAAAATTGGACTGAAGTGAACTCAGAACAGTTAAAGTTCAGGGTTTGTGTGCAAGGTGAAGAAATCAAGGTGCTTGGCATCCCCATGGAGATGAACAAAGATGCGAAAGAGGAAGGGAGAGAACAGAGCATAGCTATGGAGCAAAAGGACGGAAGGACCTGGTGCCAAACAAAGGGTTAGGGAGCCCCATCCCCTCCCAAGGGCTTTCCCTAGGCTCTCAGCACAGAACTGCAAAGCGGGATTTCTCACCCCACAGGAAAGAGCCATGAAACCCTAATTGTTCTGTACCTAGGAATTTCCACCCACTGGGTCCCCATCCAGCCTGATAGAAAAGTGAACAAACTTTGTCTCTGCTGCCCTGTTCCCACAGCCCTTCTCCCCCACTTGGGGGGAGGCATGACACACTGCTCCTTTCAGAGACCAGCCTCCCAGCACTCTGGCATTTGGAGTGCTAGCCTAGTCTGGTCTGGAAGGTTTACCCCACCCTCAGACACCAGAAAGAAAAAGAACTCCAACTGACCAGACCCACCCAGGAATCAAAGATCATAGAGGCCACATTATCCCTCACTACAATCAGCCCGATATTTAACTGGCCACAGAGAAAGGGAGATAGATCCTAACCTCCTAACTGTTTCACAGGGTCTTTGATAAATGCTTGGCAAGACTAACCAGAAACAGAAAAATAAGATCTGTAATAACCTAAATAAGAAACTAAAATGGGAAATAACAACAGATGCCATGGAAATAGAAAAGATCATAACTGATTACTACAAAAAAAAAAAAAAACCTCTATGCTCTAAAGTTTGAAAATGCAGAGGAGATGGACCAATACCTGGAAACACACCACCTTATTAAACTCAACCAGAAAGTATTAGAAATTTTGAATAGACCTATATAAAGCAATGAAATTTTAATAACAACAAAACTTCCATAAAACAAAATCCCTAGGCCAGATGGCTTCACACCAGAGTTCTATCAAACCTTCAAAAAGGAACTCATTTCTGTATTGCACAACCTATTTAAAATATAGAGAAGGAAAGAATCCTCTCCAATATGTGCTATGAAGCAAATATGACCCTGATTCTAAAATCAGGAAATGGGAACCCTGGGAAGATGGCCAATGGGAGACAGCTTTCAACAGAAGCTCCTGTCCAGAGGAAGAGATAATAGCCAGGAAGAACCCAATAAAGCTGAAGGATGGGAATTGGGATGAAAGAGATTGAAAACTGCATGTCATCCATGCTGAGGCAAGCTGCTACTCCAAGGAAGCAATTTTCAGGTACAAAACCCATCCCAAAGAGGACATGAATCCATCCCTCCCCCAAGAGAGTGGCTTGCTGTATGATCTCTATAAGAGTGCAGTGACCAGAAGATCTATTTTCTCATCCCATAGGAGAGAGTTGCTGGAGGCTGGAACTACTCTAGAGAGACCCTCCTGTGAACCTGGGCACTCTCTTACCCAATATAGAAGTTGAACAAATACTTTCCCTGCCATTCTGAACTCCCACTCCACACTTTCCCCCTTGCTTGGCAGTCCAGTTGCCCAACCCCTGCAGAGACCAGAGTCTCCATGGTTCTTTGCTAGGGGCTGGGCTTTGCATGGGCTGCAGCAGTGCAACTGTGTTAAAAAAGTAAATCTAGAAGTAGTAGAGAAAGGCAAATGTGGGAGGGCAAAATTGCATACCAGTGGTGGGTGGAGGTGTGGGAACCTGGCTGGCAGGCAGAGGTTTGTGAACCTGCGGGGACACACCTGCCACACAACATCAGTGATAGTAGAGTGATCCCACCAGGGTTAAATTTCAGAGAGACACCTCCCCAATTCTGTAGACTGCCAGAGGAGCCAGACCTCATCCTGCAGGGGTTCCAGAGGAGCAGTGAGGCTGGGGCAGAGGTGCTGTCTCTGAGGGAGGAAAACATTCATTGCATTGTTAACCTCTGGTGTGGAACAAACTCAGGTGGAACACTCCCCAGTTTCTATTGAGCACCAGAGGGAGTCAGACTTTAGCTCCCCCTGTAAGCTGGTGGCAGAGTGTGGTGGCCAGGCCAAGGAGGCATTAACTCCACTTTGACTCTGGCAGATTCAAATACCTGGCACATTAGCTCATTGGAGGAAACTGGACCACAGCTCAATGGGGTTGCCAGTGACTGGGCATGTCAGAGATGCACGGTGGGGAAGGAGACACCAGACTGCCTGGACTAGCTCTTTTGCTGGGCAGGCCTTTCTGATTCCATGGAGAACCAGAGCAAGTCACACTTGAGCTGCCAATGGAAACCCACTGTCTAGCTGCTGGAGACCTTTTGAATTATCCCACTTCATCTGCAGTTGTGCTGACCAGGACAATTGGTTTAGAACTCTTAACCTGGGCAGGTCACCTGGGGATCCTCAAAGGTTGAGCCCTGGTTGTGTTGTAGTGGGAGACTCTGATTCTCCTCTTCCTGTTCTTGCCTGTTGGGGGAGGGGTGTCTTAATTGCTTGTTTCTCCCCAGCTGAGATTTCAGCCCAGAGCCACTAATTCACTAGGATCAGTTAGAAACTAGCTGAATATAAGACAGAGTCACCTAGCCCCATCACTTCAAGCAGTTCCCCAGAATCTCAGACTGCAGTACTAAATAGGCCTTTGTAAAGCTGTAGAGGAAAAGCCACAGTCATCACTCCCACCTCTTTGATAAAGAACTGGTTAATTACAACTCCTGGAGCCTTCAATCCACCTGCCTTCAATTTTACCTTAATAGCTTCTCTAATCAAACTGAGAAAAATAATCATGGAGCAGAATCAACGGAAACACTCTGGCAACATGAATAATTAGAGTAAATCAATTCCCTCAAGAAATGACAAAAGAGACACAAGAAAAGATTTCATTCATAAACAAATGGCTGAGATGTCAAAAATTGATTCAGAATATGGATGGCAAATAAAATTAATAGGATGCAAGTAAAGTTGGAATTAGAAATTCAAGGAGTAATTCAAAAGGTGTCTCAAGAATTCAATGAATTCAAAGACAAAATCTCCAAAGATTTTGACACATTGAGATAAGAATTTGCAGCCCTCTAAGATCTGAGAAATACAGTAGAATCCATCAGTAACAGAATAGAGCAGGCTGAAGAAAGGATCTCTGACATTGAAGACAAAGCTTTTGAAAGCTACCAAATGCCCAAAGAGGCAGAGAAGTGGAGAGCAAAAATGGAACATTCCCTGAGAGAATTGTGGGACCACTTGAAAAGAGTAAACATTCACTTTATAGGAATTATGGAAAGAGAAGAGGATGGTCTGAAAGGCACTAATGCTTTACTCCAAGATATAATTGAGGAGCATTTCCCAAGGATGGCAAGAGATACAGAAGTTCAGATATCCAAAAGGTTCAGAACCCCAGCACAACTCAATGCAAGCAAAACATCACCTAGACACATTGTAATTAACTTTGCCAAGTTAATGTAAAAGACTTAATTCTGTAAGCAGCAAGACGTAAGAAAATAAAAACCTACCATGGGAAGGATATTAGAATGAATACAGATATCTCAGCTGAAAATTATCAAGCCAGAAGAGGATGGTCATTGACCTTCAATCTCCTAAAACAAAACAACTTTCAGCCCAGGATCCTGTGTCCTGCTAAACTGAGTTTCATTTGTGATGGAGAAATCAAAGACTTTAATGACATACACATGGTGAAGAAATTTGCCCTAACTAAATCAGCTGTCCTGGATATTCTCAGACACATCATGCACAATGACCAGCACAATGCTCTACTACCAAAGGAAATTCACTTAGAAATTTTTGAACAAAACCCAACTTCCACAGTAGCAAAAGGATTAAAAGCGTACACTGGACTTTTGAAAACCTTGACACCCAAAACACTACCAGGCTTATCAATTCTCTCAATTAATATGAATGGTTTAAATTCTCCTCTAAAGAGGCAAATGTTTGCTAACTGAATACTTGAACTCAGACCAGATATCTGATGCATACAAGAATGTCATCCTACCCTAAAGGAAAAAAATAGACTCAGATTGAAGTGATGGACATATGTAATTCAGTTAAATGGATATCAGAAAAAAAACAGGGGTTGCAATTTTATTTGTAGATATAATAGGCTTAAACCACAAAAGTAAGGAAAGATAAGGATGCTAACTTCATATTTGTCAAGGGAATCACTCAACATGAAGATATTTCAATTATTAACAGTTATGCACCCAACCAGAATGCTCCTCAATTTATAAAGGAGATACTAACAAACATGAACCATTTGATATCTTCCTCCACCATAAGAGTCAGAGATTTAACACACCTATGGCCATGTTCATAGATCCTTCAACAATATAGTAAACAAAGGCTTTTTGGACTTAAACTTGGCCCTACAACAAATGGACTTAACAGACATCTACAGAACATTTCATCCTAACACATTCTTCTCGTCAGCCCATGGAACATCCTCCAAAACGGATGACATCTTAGGGTCACGAGGCTAACCTTAGGAAACATAAAAGAATAGAAATTATTCCTTGTATTTTTCTCAGATCATCATGGAATAAAAGTTGAACTAAACAACAACAGAAATCTTCATACACATACAAATACATGGAAACTAAATAATCTTATGTTGAATTATAGCTGGATCATAGATGAGATTAAGAAGGAAATTACCAAATTTTTGGAATTAAATGATAATGAAGACATGAATTACTTGTGGGATACCGCAAGGCATTCCTAAGAGGGAAACTTACAGCATTGCATGCCTTCCTCAAGAACAGAAAAAGAGGAAGTCAACAACTTAAGGAGACATCTCAAGCAACTGGAAAAGGAAGAACATTTTAACCCCAAACCAAGCAGAATAAAAGAAATAACCAAGTTAGAGCAGAATTAAATTAAATTGAAAACAAAAGAGTCATTCAATATATCAACAAATCAAAAAGTTGTTTTTTTGAAAAAATTAACAAAATTTATAAACCTTTGGCTAACATAACCAGAAACAGAAAAGTAAAATCCCTAATATCATCAATCAGAAATGACAAAGGAGAAATAACAGGCACCTCGGAAATTTAAAAAGATCATTAATGAATACTATAAAAAAAAACTCTATTCTCAGAAATACGAAAATATGAAGGACATAGACCAATACTTGGAAGCACGCCACCTTCCTAGACCTAGCCAGAAAGAAGTGGAAATGTTGAACAGGCCTATATCAAGATCTGAAATAGCATCATCTATACAAAATCTCCCTAAAAAGAAAAGCCCAGGACCAGATCACTTCACATCAGAATTCTATCAAACCTTTAAAGAGGAATTAGTACCTATAATTACTTAACCTTTTCCAAAATATAGAAAAAGAAGGAATACTACCCAACACATTCTATGAAGTAAACATCACATTGATCCTCAAACCAGGAAAAGACCCAACAAGAAAATAAAATTATAGACCAATATCTCTAATGAATATTGATGCAAAACATTCAACAAGATCCTAGCAAACAGAATCCACCAACACATCAAATTATACATAACAAAGTTGGTTTTATCCCAGGTTCTCAAGGTTGGTTCACTAAATGTTAATCTGTAGATATATTACATCCGATAAACAAAATTTTAAAAAGACCATATGATTCTCTCAGTTTATGCAGAAATAGCTGTTGATAATACCCAGCATTCTTTCATGATCAGAACACTTAAGAAAATAGGTATAGAAGGGAAATTTCTTAAACCAATAGAGGGCATCTACAGCAAACCCACTCCCAATATCTTATTGAATGGAGTAAAATTTAAAACATTTCTACTCAGATCAGGAAACAAGCAAGGATGCCCATTGTCTCCACTGCTTTTTAACATTGTAATGGAAGTCTTAGCCTTTGCAGTCAAGCAAGAGAAGACAATCCAGGGTATCCAAATAGAGTCAGAGGAGATCAAACTTTCACTATTTGTAGATGACGATTTTATACCTGGAAAACCCAGGGACTAAACTACAAAACTCTTAGAAGTGATCAAGTAATACAGTGGTGCCTCAGAATACATAATCTATACTCACAAATCAGTAGCTTTTATATACACCAACAATAGTCAGTGCTTTGTTGGCATTCCTGTAAAAGGAATAGAATCCTATGAAATATTTGGGAATTTACCTAATAAAGGATGTGAAAGATCTCTATAAAGAGAACTATGGAACTCTGAGGGAAAAAAATAGCTGAAGATGTTAACAAATGGAAAAACACACTAAGCTCATGGCTGGGAAGAATCAACATTGTTAAAAGGTCCATGCTATCCAAAGCTATATAAATATTTAATGCAATCCCTGTTAAAGCATCACTGCCATACTTTAAAGATCTGGAAAAAATAGTACTTTGTTTTCTATGGAATCAGAAAAAAAAAACTCAAATGACCAAGACATTACTCAGAAATATAAACAAATCAGGAGGAATCATGCTACCGGACTTCAGACTATTCTATAAATCTAGAGTGGTCAAAACAGCATGGTACTGGCACAAAAATAGAGAGGTAGATGTACGGAACAGAATAGAGAACCAAGTGATTAACCCAGACACTTATTGTCATTCAATCTTGATAGGCCTATCAAAAACATGAATTGAGGGAAAAACTCCCTATTTAACAAATGGTTCTGGGTGAATTGGCTGGTGACTTATAGAAGACTGAAACTGTACCCCCCTCTTTCACCATTAACAAAAATTTATTCTCAGTGGATAAAAGATTTAAACTTAAGACATGAAACTCTTAAGATAATTGGATAGAGTGCAAGGGAAACACATGAAGAAATTGGCCTGGGAGAATATTTTATGAGGAAGACCTCCCCAGCAACTGAAGCAACACCAAAAATATATTACTGGGATATGATCAAACTAAAAAGCTTCTGCACAGCCAAGAGCACAGTATGTAAATCAAGCAGACAGCGCTCAGAACGGGAGACGATATTTGCAAGTTATGTTTCTGACAAAGGTTTGATGACTAGAATCCACAGAGAACTCAAACTAATTAATAAGAAAGAACAAGTGATCCCATTTCATTATGGGCAAGAGACTTGAACAGAAGCTTCTCTGAAGAAGACAGGCACATGGCCCACAGACACATGAAAAAATGCTCATCATCTTTTATTATCAGAAAAGTGAAAATCAAAACCACTTTGAGATATCATCTAACTCCAATAAGAGTAGCCTGCATAACAAAATCCCAAAACTACAGATGTTGTCATGGATGTGGAGATAAGGAAACACTTCTGCACTGCTATTGGGAATGCAAGTTAATACATTCCTTTTGGAAAGAAGTTTGGAGAACATTTAGGGAACTAAAAGTAGACCTGCCATTTGATCTTGCAGCTCCTCTAGTACATACATATCTAGAAGACTAAAAATAATTTTAAAACAAAGATATTTACACCAGATTGTTTATTTCACCCAATTAATAATTGCCAAGTCACGGAAGCAGCCCAAGTGCCCATGGACCCATGGAATGGTTTACTAAGTTGTGGTATATGTATACCATATAATATTATGCAGCCTTAAAAAAGATGGAGACATTACTTCTTTTATGTTTACATGAATGGAGCTTCAATATATTCTTCTGAGTAAAGTATCTCAAGAATTGAAATAAAAGTATCTGATGTACTCAGTTCTATTATAAAACTGGTGTATAATCACCCACAATTTCATATGAAAGATAAAAAGTATAGCCCAGGATGAAGGAGGGAAGAAGAGAGGGTAGGGAGGCAAAGGAGGAGGTTGGATGAAGGGAGAGTAATCAGGGGGACCACACTTATGGTGCATATTGCAAGGGTACATGTCAAATTTATGAAGTGTAGAGTATAAATATCTTAACACAATAATAAAGCAAGTGAGATGAAGGCTATGTTAAACAGTTTGATGTAAGCATTCCAACTTGTATATAAAATCAGCATATTATACCTCATAATTGCATTAACATCTACAGATATTATTTATTAAAAAAATAAAACCAGTAAATGACCCAACAGAAAAGAAAATCTATAGGCTAATATCGTAAATGAAGAGTATCAATGAAAAAATATTCAGTGTAATCCCAGTAAACTGAATCTAGCTACACATTAAAAAAATACATCATGATCAAGTGGGTTTTATCTCGGGGATGCAAAGTTAGTTCAACATACATAAACCCATAAATGTAATTCACCACATAAAATCAAAAACAAAGACAATATTATTTCTCAATTGATGCAGAAAGTGCATTTAACAAATTTAGCCTCCTTTTATGACAAGAACACTTAAGAAAATAGACATATGTGGGATATTTCTTAAATTGATTGAGGCCATCTATAATAAACCCGCAGCTAACATTATATAGAATTGAGTAAATTTTAAAGCATTTCCCCTTACAACTATGACCAAAGATGCCCACTATTAACACTGCTATTTAGCATAGTACTGGAAGTTCTACCCAATCCAATAAAGCAAAAGAAGGAGATCAACAGTATTCAAATTAGGACAGAGGAGGTCAATCTCTTTGCAAATACCATGATCTTATACCTTAAAACCCCCAGGGACACAATTATAAAGCACTTAGAATTTATTATGAAATATAGTAACATCCTGGGATAAAAAATTAATATCCACACATCAGTAGCCTTCATATGTGCCAATAACAACTAAACTGAGACTCAATTTAAAGACATGATACCCTTCACAGTAGCTCAAAAGAAAATGAAATACCCGAGATTATATCTAAGAAAGGATATGAAGGATCTCTATAAAGAGAACCATGAAACCATGAGAGTAGAAATAGCAGGAGATGTTAACAAGTGGAATAATATACCATACTCATAGTTAGGAAGAATCAACATTGTTAAAATGTTTACTCTCCAAAGTAATTGGATTGATTTAATCCAATTGTCATCAAAGTGCCAACATAATACTTTAAATAACTTGAAAAATAACTAGTACTTCATTTTATATGGAAATGAATAAACCCCAAATAGCCAAGACAATTTTAAGTAATAAAAACAAATTTGGAGCCATTACATTACCAGATCACATGTTATACTACAAATCTATAGTGATGAAAACAGCATGTATTAGCACAAAAATAGAGATGTAGTTCTACGAAATAGAATAGAAAACCTAGAGATGAACCAGACACATATTCCCATCTGATCTTTGATAAACCAAACAAAAGCATGCACTGGCGAAAAGAATCCCTATTTAATAAATAGCACTGGGATAATTGGCTAGCCACAAGCAGAAGTTTGAAATTGGATCCACATTTCTCATCACTGATATAAATTCACTCTATCTGGATAAATGATTTAAACTTAAGACATGAAGCAACAAAAATTATAGAAAAAAGTGTGGGGAAACTCTTGACAAAATTTCTCTGGAAAAAGATTTTATGCAGACCCCCATGGCAATTGTAGCAATACCAAAAATAAATAAATAAATGAAATTCTGCACAGATAAGGGTTCCAAAACTGCAGCAAACAGATAGCCTTCAGAATGGAAGAAGATATTTGCATGCTATAAATCTGACAAATGGGTGAACATAGAATCTATAGAAAACTCGAATTAATCAATAAGAAAAGAGCAAACAATCCTATGTATAAGTGGGCAAGAGATTTGAACAGAAGCTTCTCTGAAGATGACTAACAAATGCCAAAGAAACACATGAAAAAATGACCATCATCCATAAAATTAATCGTCAGAGAAATTCATATCAAAACCACTTTGAGATATCACCTAACCCCAGTGAGAATAGCCCATATCATGATATCCCAAAGCTGCTGATGAAGGCATGGATGTGGGGAGAAGGGAACGTTTTTTGCATTGCTGGTAGGATTGGAAACGAGTCCAACCTCTATGGAAGAATGTATGGAGATTTCTCAAAGAACTAAAAGTGGACCTTCCATTTGATCCTGCAATCCAATTCCTAGGTACATAGTCAGAAGATAAAAATAGTTTTATCACAAGGACATTTGCACTAGAATGTTTATAGAAGTTCAATTCACAATTGCCTAGATGTGGAAACAACCCAATTGCGTATCAACCCATGAATGGATTAACAAACTGTGTGTATGTATACCATCAAGTGCCATTCAGCCATAAGAAAAATGAAGCCTTACATCTTTTCTGCTTACCTGCATGGAGTTGAAACACATTCTTCTTTTTAAAGTATCACAAGAATGGGAAAAAATATATCCAATGCACCTAATACTAATATGAAAACAATATATAAACAGCTACATTCCTACATTAAATAAAAACATGTCTTTTGTCTTGGTTGTGGGTGGGGAGAGAAGTGAGAGGGGAGAGTGGAGGAGGGAGGGAGAAAGGTTGGATCTAACCTAATGTGCACAATGTAGGGGTGTTCAGCACACCCTGTAGGTGAAGGGCTCAACTATAACGAACTTTATCTCAGAAATGAAAAAACTGTAACCTAAACATTTGTACCTTCTTATTAATCTGAACTTTTGAAAAAAATAAGGACATACCTATGGACACAGTCAAGAAAATAAATAGACAAAATTAAGAATCTAAGAAAACATTCACATGCTTGAATTTGATAAGGGGCTGACTTGTGCCAGTGTCTTGCTGAGTGGCATTCATTGTTGTTGTGTGTATCTGTGTGCTGTTGTGACAATGTAAGAACTTGAATTAAAGCAACAAACAAACATTACACCTCTCTTTAGACTTGACAAGAGTGGAAGTGAAATCAGGGACATATTAGTCCAAATTTGTGGGGATAATGCCATGAAGAAAGCAGTACTGTACTAATGGATTAAATGCTTTTCTGAGGGAGAAAGAAAGAATCACTGATGAGGAAAGGTCAGGATAGCCAGCAATGAGAAGCACTGACAAAAGTCATTTTACCATAAGCTCCTTTGCACACAAATGTTTATAGAAGCTCAATTTACAATAGCAAAGATGTGGAAACAACCCAGTGCTCATAAATCCACGAATGGATTAATAAAATGTGTTATATGTATACAATGGAATATTATTCAGCCAAAAAAAATGCAGAATTTCTATCTTTTGTATATATCTAGAAGGATCTGGATATTTAACATTCTGTTAAGTAACTTATTACAAAAATTAAATATCAAGCATCCCATGTCATCAGTATGAAGGTGAAGCTAGTATATTAATACCTACAGACCCACATAAGAAAAACACTCCATTAAATTTAAGAAAGGGGAGTGAGTGCTCCACATGTTCTGACATCATAGGTATAGTGAACAGGAATATGGCACACTTCCTGGGTGAAGGACATAACTAAATATCAGACTTTACCTTATAAACACAAACAAAGTAATCTAATCCTATCTACCCTCGTATCAATTTGAAATCTAAAAAAAAAAGAAAAGAAAGAAAAAACTAAACTAGTTCTTTTGAGACACTGAGGAAGGAAAAAAAAACATCAAAAATGTTTATTCTTCATTCACTTATGTCTCATTAGAATAGCCTCCAATTTGGCAATTTGGTACTTTACACAAATCCACTAAGATTACTACTGAGTTTGGAGCAAAATTTCATTAGTCTTCTGTCTTGCTTTACAAATACCAATATTTAAATATCTTCATGCCTTCTTTTGGTAAATTGAGCTATGTTTTCAAACACTGTGGTGGATATAACCAACCTCATATTGAGCCTGTGGTAGTTGTCTGAAAGTTTTACCTCAAGAATTAGTTATATTTCAAATGGTCAAGGCAACATATATCAAAGGAAAAGTACAAAATTATAAGTAAATATCATCATGTGGTGCTTAATACATGCAAATAAAGCTATAAAACTCAGTTTGACTGTGGGTAGAAATCGGTTTAATAGATTGAACTCCTGAATAGACTTGGGAAGCATTTATTGTATACATATCTGTATCTACCTATCTATATCTATATCTATCTCTCTCCCTATATATTTGCATATATATGATAGATATAGATTTATTAATATTTATTAAGATATATAGATATAGATTTATTAATATTTTTGATAACTATTACAATAACTGAGTTTTAAAGTTTGATTTGGAAAGTTGGGAAAATTTTAATCTTGTAAAAATTAATTATAAATATTTTTCCCACTAAAAAGTAAAAAAGAGTGGGGCAGCACCTGTAGCTCAAAGGAGTAGGGTGCTGGCCCCATATACTGGAGGTGATGGGTTCAAACCCAGCCCCAGCCAAAAACTGCAAAAAAAAGTAAAAGAGAGTGTTAAAATAGTAAATCATTTATAGAGGCAAATAGACTAAGGAAAGGGAGTACATAATTGAATCACTTTCTGTAGACAAATTAATGTGTCACCTGAGATGCAAACTCTGACAAGCAAGTTGGTGAAGTTGTGACCATTAGCTTACATTGTCAGCACTGTACAAACAACTAGGTAAGATGTCATAATCTTAGTATATCAGTGTCTCACAGCTTTGTTTGTGCTGATATGTGCAGGTCTCTTGCTGAACGGCATATATTATTGTTGCATGTTTTTGTGTGCTGTTATGAGAATGTAAGAACTTGAATTAGAACAATAAACAAACATTACATTTCTTGTTGGACTTGGCAAGAGTGAAAGTGAAACCAGGGACATCCTAGTCCAAGTTAATGGGCATAATGCTATGAAGAAAATGGAAGTGTATAACCAGATTAAATGTTTTTCTGAGGGGAGAGAAAGCATTATTGATGAAGAGAAGTCAGTTGTCCAGCAATGAGAAGAACTAACCAAAACATTGCAAAAATTCATTAAATTGTGCCTCCCAATCATCAGTTGAGTGCAAGCATAGCACACCATGTAAACACTAATAGAGAAACAATTAGTAAAATCCTAATTGAAAATCTTGGCCAACAACACATAGCTCTTGCATTACAACAATGCACAAGCTCACCTGGCACTGTCTATGAGGGAGTTTGTAACCAGTAAACAAATAACTGTACTGGGACACCCTCCCTATTCACCTGATCTGGACCCAATAACTTTTTTCTTCACCAGAAGATTAAGGACATGTTAAAAGGAAGACATTTTGATGACATCCATGTCATTCAGGGGAATGACAATAGCTTTGATGATCATTCCAGGAAAAAAATTCCAAAATTCCTTTGAAGGGTGGACTAGGTCCTGGCTTTGGTGCATAGCTTCCCAAGGGAAGTACTTCCTATTCAGTAAAATGTATGTATTTATACAGGAGAAGAAAGAGTTAATGATAGAGTCCTCTAAATTAATTATAACTTGTCTTTGTTCAGGGGATGAAAAAAATAAAAGTGGGAGAAATCATAACACTAGATAGAAAATGATCAAATATGAAATTATGTTGTTGACTCAGTACATACTACAGATGCTTAAGGGTGCCAATTTTAGGGCTAAATTAGTAATGAAGTTAAACTCCAAATAGATATTGCTAAGATAGCTATTAGCTTAAATAATAAAGGGAGAGAAGAATAATCTTCCTTAGTCTACACATCCCCCAATATGCACACACACACACACACACATACGGTCTTCGCTTTTGTTTTCATATTATAAAATGTTATAAGAATACCAGAGAGATAAATGAGAAGTCATAAATATAAAACACATTAATTTAGAGTAGAATTTGGTGATTATCAAAGTAGCTGTAAGGACTTTTTAAGTCTTTTAGGTCAATTCGTGTCATAAGACAAAATAAAATTTTACAGGCTAGGTCATCAACACTGTAGGTACTGGACAGGTTGCTTGCAAACACTATTGTTGCAGTTCCAGATGAAGAACTATAGGTGTCTTTATTCCATGACTCTGTAATTACCTTTCAGATCAAGGGAATCTGTGAGTGAATAAACAAGTTTTGAGACAATATCTTCACACTATTAAATAAGCACAGATGATTATTTCAAATATTTTGAAAACTCACTCATATGTATAACTATGCATGCATATATTTATAATACAGAACTGGATATATGAAGAGCAATGATTATACATTCAGCTATAAATATAACACACAACTACACATGCTTGTGATTTTAATTTTTATATTTCTACACTTCAGAGAATTTTCCATGAACTGAATCAGAAGTGTCAAAGCATAGTGATAGAAGCTATTCACAAGCAGCTTAATTACTGTCTCTGGCTATGCCTGTAAGATTAAATCAGATGCAATAGTCATTATTTACTTTGATTAACACTGGCACCTACACACAGAGCTCTTTGAGTATTAAGACTTTTTTTTTTCAGACCCATATCTACCACTACCAATCAGACTACATTGTTTGAATGTCATTTTAATTCTGTTTATGTAAAATATCACAAACCAAGCCAAAACTTTCTCTCAAGACCTTTGTTCCTTTCTCATATTTTTATTATGGTTGGTTGCACTACAGTTATTTCAGGACATGTTAAAAGGAAGACATTTTAGGACATGTTAACAGTTTCATAAAATCTAAGCCATCTAGTATTTTTTCAAACTTTTCGTATCCTCTTATATGTCCTTAATAACAATTATTTTATATTCTACAGCCTTAGTTTCACCAGAATTTCTCACCTATTCTGTTGGTTTTCCTCTTTCCATTAAGATCAGTTCTCAGTCAGCCTTCTGGACATCTCTTTCTGCCAGCCTCCTGTTCTTATACTCTATGTAACTCCGTTCCAATTACTTCTATTTTTTACTCTCTCCCTGAGTGAACTAATCCAAGAATGTAGACGTAAACATAATTTATATTATGATGATTAAATATTCTTTATCCACCTAGACTTCATCCTGAATTAAAAGTTGACTTACATAAACTCCTTAAATTTCTTACCCAAAATTACTTCTCTTCTTCCTATCTCAATCAATTGAATCACTTTCCACCAGTCTTTAACCCTAACCCATTGATCCTTCTTATTCCCCTCTGCATACTTTATATGAAATAACACAACATATTTTTAATTTTACAATAGAAATGTGTCCATCTTGTACTTAGTCACTCTCCATTTTCACTGTCACTGACTGCATGTTAAACTTGAGGACCTCATTTATTCTCAGCTTTGTCTAAACTGCATTTTAATAGGTTTTGTTCCCCTTTAGTTCACATTCCACTTTTTACACAAACTTGATTTTACATCCTTCTGCTCAAAGCCCCTTGATCACCACTGATTTATCTTTGTCTCTAAAATCCAAATTGCTTAGCAACCTTCCTCCTTAACATCATACTTCACCATTACTTTCAAAGTAATTCTAATATAGTGGCAATGAATTATTCACTATTCTCTACCAGAAAATCCCTCTTATTTGTTACCATTGTGGTAAAAAGGTTATAACATTTTACATATTATTTGAACTTTTCTGTTAGTGATGTAGGCAGAATAATCATTCCATCTCTAGTGATTTAATACAAAGCTTTTCACACTGTACTTAAATCATTTGTTTACATACGCATGTCCCTCATTAGATTGCTAAATCCTCCCAAATGAAGACTGTGACTTATTATTCGTTTTCTTTTTGAAGTTTAGGGATTAGTAGACACAAAATAAAATTCAAGGAAGAAAGAAAGAGAGGAAGGAGGGAGGAAACAGAAAAAAAGAGAGGGTTTTTTTAGGTATTTCCTTCTGATGTCTCTATCTACCAACTTATAAGAATCCTCATCACGGGGGGATTCTGGGAAGATGGCCGACTGGTAGCAACCCTGGTCAGAGGCTCCTGAGCAAAGGAAGAAAAACTGGTTGGAATCAGAATCTATGAAGCAAAAGACGGGGAGCCGAGCCCAGAAAGAAGTTCGGCAAGCTATAAATCCAAGGAAGATCACTTAAGAACATAAAATACAGGTACAAATCGGGCCCCAGAACTGCTTCCTAGAGCCGCCCACCTCCTGTGGGTGGCGGGCGGCCACAGAGAAGCCCCCTGCGCCCGGCAGCCACAGAAGTACTTCCTAGCTTAGCACACCCCTGACTGTGGCGGCAGACTCCCCCACTCCGGGAGGACCGAGAACTGCTTGCTAGAGCCGGGTACCCCACGGGCGACAGAGAAGCACCCTGCCCCAGTGCTCTGGGCAGGTCCAGAACTGATTGCTAGAGCCCCAAGCTTCCGGCGGGTGGCGGGTCGCCGGAGCGGAGTTCCCCTGCTCCCGGCAGCCACAGAAGTACTTGCTAGAGATTAGCGCAACCCCGCC
>CAUYTI010067036.1:0-14024 GCA_963575145.1 Galago senegalensis | reverse complement strand
CGCCCGCCACAACGCCCGGCTATTTTTTTGGTTGCAGCCGTCATTGTTGTTTGGCGGGTCCGGGCTGGGGATTCGAACCCGCCACCTTAGGTGTACGTGGCTGGCGCCTTAGCCGGTTGAGCTATAGGCGCCGAGCCTATTATTGTCATTTTTGATAAGCAGAGTCTCACTTTCTTCCTCTGTGACCCAGACTGGAGTTCTGTGGCATGTTCATAACTCACAGCAGCCTTGAACTGCTAAGGCTCCAGTGATCCTCCCACCTTAGCTTTCTGAGAAGCTGGGACTAGACGTGTGTGCCACCACACTCAGCTAATTTTTTTAAAAAACTGCGTAGAGATGGAGTCTCACTGTGTTTTCCAGGTTGGCCTCAAACTCCTGGTCTCAAGCTATCTTCCTGCCCTGGCCTCCCAAAGTGATAGGATTACAGGAGTAAGTCACCATGCCCGACCTGATGAAATTTTAATAGAAATTTCTTATAGTAGAATCCTATGTATTCTCTTACCGTGTGACGTATGACGTATGACGTGGGCAGTTGAAGGTTTCCTTTCTCTCTTCATGATCACATCAGGTCTGCAGCTGCTGGAAGTCAGCAAAAAGAAGAGAGAAGGAGAAAATAAAGTGGTGTTTCTAAGATGCTTAGAAAAATGGAAAACATTAAAGAAATAACAAAGTTTAGAAATCATCTCTGTGGTCGAGGTTTATTTCTATCAATCACGTGACAGCTGTGTTAGTTCTTGGTACATACAATTCTGGTTTTAAGTTTTTGTTTTCAGAAGGTAGCATGCTATGTAAAGAACATGAAGTCAGAAAGATCTGGGTTCCGATTGCAGTTTTATCTCTAACTAAAGAGATGACCTTGAGCAAGTTAATTTTTTTTAACCCAGATGGCAGCAAGCAATTTCGGTAATAAATGAAGTTGGGTTGTCAAAGCTCTTTGCACAGCACCACAGAAAAAAAGGACACTTTTTACTTTTGTTTTACCTGTGTTGATTTTGACTCCCCAAAGATGGTATCTGTGACTTAATCAGTTTTCTTTTTTGTTCTTTTAATACTTAATACATCTAGTAGAAATTTAATTAATTTTTAAATTAAAGATGAAGGCAAGGGGTGGTGGCGCATACCTGGAGTCCCAGGTCTTTGGAAGGCCCAGGCAGGAGGACTGCTTGAGGCCAGAAGTTTGAGACCAGCCTAGGCAACAAGAGTGAGACTGTATCTCTACAACTTTTTTTTTTTTTTAATTAGCTGAGCGTGGTGACACATACCTGTAGACCTAGCTACTCAGAAGCCTGGGTGACAGAGTGAAACCCAGTCTCTCGAAAAATAAATAAATAAAAAGATGCAGGCAAGAGAAAAGCTCTTCTGGAATGTTGCTGGCCGATAGGTAGGAGCTGTAGTCAGCAAATGGGTGTCTGGCTACCTAAGTAGCAGGAGAAAGAGAGGGTGGGGGCAGAAACAGTTACTTGTATTTCTTTTTTTTTTTTTTTTTTTGATACGGAGCCTCAAGCTATCCCCCTGGGTAGAGTGCCGTGGCATCACGCTCACAGCAACCTCCAACTCCTGGGCTCAAGCGAGTCTCCTGCCTCCACCTCCCAAGTAGCTGGGACCACAGGCACCCGCCACAACGCCCAGCTATTTTTTGGTTGCAGCCATCATTGTTGTCTGGTGGGCCCGGGCTGGGGATTCAAACCCGCCACCTTAGGTGTATGTGGCTGGCGCCTTAGCTGCTTGAGCCACAGGCGCCGAGCCAGTTACTTGTATTTCTAATAATCTCCTGAAAAACACACAGAATTTTATGTTTTATATATGGTTGTTTTTCTTTTATTGCAAAGTCAATTCAATGCCCTAGACTTGGAAAGGACTGAGTATGGGGCAATAAAATTAATAATAGCATTTCCATATTAATGTGTTCTGCCTCTTATTTCTTTGCAGTTCCATAGCTTTTTATACCTTTTTAGTCCTAATAATAGCCCGTGATTGTTATGTTTCAGTTGTACCTATTTTTAAATGCAGTGATCTCTTGAGTGATGACTGCTGAATTGTCAATGTCAGTGGAAGTCGTGGGTAATTTCTACATTCCTTTCCCACCCTCATTTATTCATCCCTTCAACAAATATGCATGGAGCGCCTATCCTGTGCTCAGCACTGATACAATCTGATACAACGAATAGACATAGAGGTTTTATAAAAGCATTCACTAAGACATTACTCATTGAGAATTTGAAATGATTTCCAAGCACAAGGGAGTATAACTCAAACCCAATATGATTTAATATATATTTGAGCTTAATATTTGTTCCCCCAAACTACAGTAATTTTATAAACCCTTTAAAACTTATTTATAATTTAAACTGTTCACATACTAATAAATCTCCAGTCATTTCTGAACCTACAAAGAAGTATTACAGGCTGGTGTAGTGGCTCCTACCTGTAATCCTAGCACTCTGGGAAGCTGAGGTGGGCAGATTGCCTGAGCTCAGGAGTTCCAAGACCAGCCTGAGCAAGAGTGAGACCCCCATCTCTATTAAAAATAGAAAAACTAAGGCAAGAGGATCTCTTGAGTCCAAGAGTTTGAGGTAGCTATGAGCTATGATGCCATGGTACTCTACCCAGGGCAACAGAGTAAGATTTTTGTCTCAAAAATAAAATAAAAAGAAGTATTACAAAAATATGATGGAATCAGAAATTGAAAAATCTGAGGTTAGGTTCCTATTCCATCACTGTCTCTCTGATGTAGGGTAAGCTGCTTGACGTTTGCTCTAAACCTCAGTTTTCTTTAGTGTAATACCTGACCTGTAGGATTGCTCGAAAGGGTGAACTTCTTGGAGTATGTAAAAACACTTTGGAAAGTACAAAGCACCATCCAAATGTAGGCATTACTGTTCTTAAATGAGCAAAGGGAATAATAACTTGCTTTAACAGAATCAACTTTGCAAACTATATTGACATTATTTATTTTAAAATACCATAATAAACCCATCACGTGTTAACATAAATAACATTTTTATTTATTTAAGATAAATAGCTCTTTTTATCTAAACCACAAAAAGTAATTGGTAAGAAGAGAGGCATTGGAAATTTCTTTAGATTCTAGTTTAATGCAAGACAGTTGGAGTCTCATATCTACTTCTGCATTCAATCTGTTGCAATATGTTGTTTTGGCTGAATTAGATGAAGAAATTTTGGCCTTAAACACATATGTTGTTGGAAAGGGGAAGAATTTTTTAATAAGTTTTTTTTTTTTTTAGAAAAGTGTTGATACTACTATTTGATACCACATCACAATTCAGTAAGTGGCAGTTCCTTAAAGATTATTTACAGTGTGAAACCTGAAACTATGTCAGTGAATGTCTCCTACCCTGCTACGTTGAAATCCATTGGTTTGTCTTGTAGTTTGATTGGACCTTTCCACCCATGCATCATTTGGTAACATCATTCATTGGTTATATTGAAAATATCAGTGCAGGTGGCACCTGTAGCTCAAAGGAGTAGGGCACTGGCCCTATATGCTGGAAGTGGCAGGTTCAAGCCCAGCCCCAGCCAAAAACTGCAAAAAAAAAAAAAAAAAAGAAAGAAAGAAAATATCAGTGCAGAGGCTGATCCAGATCTTCCCAATGTTGACACATCTCCATATACAATATTTAAAAGCCACATTCATATCGCATCTCACCAGAAAAGTTTTCAGCACTAAGAGATAGTCAAACTCACAGGGGTGAATGCCAGTTTTCCAAAATTCTAATTTCTACTTGAAAACTCAAATTTTATAATTAACAAAACACTGTCAGTTCTTTTCCCTGAAATAACAAGTTCATTTCATTTATTTTTGATCAAACTTCTGCCAAATACCCAAGTTTGAATAGTTTATCTGTCAGTTGTTCTTTCAAGTAAAAATGGTCTTTCATGGAAAAAAGGAGCTAGCTTGGCTTGGCAGTTCAACCAATTGAATAAGACAACCATTGCACTTTGGTATTTCAGTAGGCAGTAACAGTGGTCTCTGTATGCTTCCCATTTTGTCACAGAATGTTAAAAATGGATACTCAAGGGTCAAGATTTAATAAACTTAATCATTTTTACTACTTCAACAAGAGCCTTCTTACGTGAAATTGGCTTTTCTTTTCCCGAAAGTACATGGAAGTGAAATCTATGGCTGCTGGTACACTGTAGAGCCATCACCTTGATTTGTGCCAATGTACCCACAGATCTCACTACCATTGCTTTTGCTAGTACAAAATGACTGGGGGCGGGGGAGAAGGTGAATAACATCCTAATATTATTATAAAAAGTTTGGGCCTCAGCGCTTATAGCTCAGTGGCTAGGGTACCAGCCACATACACTGAAGCTGGCGGGTTCAAACCCAGCCCAGGCCTGCCAAACAACAATGACAACTACAACCAAAAAATAGCCAGGCATTGTTGTGGGCATCTCTAGTCCCAGCTACTTGGGAGGCTGAGACAAGAGAATCGCTTAAGCCCAAGAGTTAGAGGTTGCTGTGAGCTGTGATGCCATAGCACTCTACTGAAGGTGACACAGTGAGACTCTGTCTCAAAAAAAAGGTTTGGACCTTGCAAACTAAACTCTCCCATAGAGTCAAGGAAGGGGTCTGTGAACCACACCTTGAGAACAGCTGATCTGAGTGATAGTTCAGCTAAAGATGACTGACACTCTGTATTACCTAGCTTGAAACAAACTCTAATAAGACTGATTTTAAAAGTCATGGTCAGCTTAATCATGTTCAAGGAAGCAATTATTTAGGATATGTAGTTCTAATCTTCATCAATGAGATACAAATAATGCTTCTCATCTGTGTCAGCCTTCTTCTGGGAAATAAAATACCAAAATTGCTTGGTCCTCTGTACCCTCCACCCCTTCAAAGATCAAGAAGTCCTGCTAAGTGCTCCTCTTAATTAGTAAATTCAACTCTGCCATTGTCTAAAGGCAAACCGAAAATATCTGTATCCCAGATACTACCGTGCACAGAGTTCATTGCTATTAAACAAATAAGAGTTACAGCTTATAAGTGAGTATGGAGAATAATGGTAACTCTTTCGGAAGTAGAGTAGGAGTTTACTGCTAGGAAAATGAGCCTGTGAGCTTTCTCTAAGACACCCAGGACAGGCTTCCTCCTCTTTTGTCTGCCTATTCCTTCAACAATAATAGCAGAAGCTCACTCCTAGACAGACTCTCTTGGTGAGACCACTGGTGCCTCCAGAGTCTGCAGCCATCAGCCAGAGCCAGCGAAGCTGAGTGGTCTCACTAAGAGCAAGAAGAAGGGACCAGAGTGGAGCCGAACCGTGTAAGGAGGAGGAAGCTGCAGAGAAACATGGGAATATGAATTAAGCCAAATGCCAAGGGGAGATGGGGGATCATGACGGCTGGGGAGCAAGGACTGAGAAAAGAGAGGAGAATGAAGAGAAAGCACCCAATGTGGGGTAAAGACGTGAAAGACATGACCTTTGGTTGGGGTCTTAAACATTTTTTAACTTATAATGGGTTTATATGAACATTTAATATATTACTTTCACCATGGGAGTGTTACTCAATTAATATAAGGTTGTTTTTAACATTAGACCTTTTCTCCCTTTCAATGTTAACATAAAGGTTCTTTTTTAAAAAACATTAAATCTTTCATTTCAACATTAGAAACACTGAATCCATTTTCATAAATGTTTTTTATCCAGAGATAAGTGTTTCAATTTTTGGCTGACTGTGTGATATCTAAATACAATATTAACTTGGGAGATAAAGCAAAAATCTAATAAAACTATGAAGAAAAGACTCCTCAGCAATTTAGGAGGCAGTGATTATAACAGTGGCAATTTCCTAGGAATCTGGCTAAAATCTTTCTTCCTATTTCACATGCTTTGAAAACTCTAAAACTCTGAAATCTTACTTACATAAATTTAAGCCATCTTACTTCTTTGATCCCCCTTCTTTTTTTTTGAGACAGAGTCTCACTACGTCACCCTCTGTAGGGTACTATGGCATCACAGCTCACAGCAACCTCCAAGTCTTGGGCTTAAGTGATTCTTTTGCCTCAGCTTCCCAAGTAGCTGAGACTAGAGGCGCCTGCCACAATGCCTGGCTATTTTTTGGTTGTAGTTGTCATTGTTGTTTGGCAGGCCCAACCTGGGCTTGAACCCGCCAGCTCTGGTTTATGTGGCTGGCGCCCTAGCCACTGAGCTACAAATGCTGAGCCTGATCCCCTTTCTAACCAACAAATTATAGGCTGCGTTTTTTCAGTGTGTTACTTGTAAAAAAAATTTTTTTTACCATCTATACCTCAATTTGTTCCCACTTTAAGAGAAACAATGAGGCTCGGCGCCTGTGGCTCAAGTGGCTAAGGCGCCAGCCACACACACACCTAAAGTGGCAGGTTCAAATCCAGCCTGGGCCTGCCAAACAACCAAAAAAATAGCCGGGCATTGTGGCAGGCGCCTGTGGTCCCAGCTACTTGGGAGGCTGAGGCAGGAGACTCGCTTGAGCCCAGGAGTGGGAGTTCGCTGTGAGTTGTGATGCCACTGCACTCTACCCAGGGAGATAGCTTAAGGCTCTGTCTCAAAAAAAAAGAGAGAAACAATGGAATACATGAAACTATTCACTGTTTTTTGCAAACTTTCAAATACCAAGGTCAGGCTTAGCCAAGGTTTTCAGGGCAAGGTCTGATTCAGGAGGTCCTTCCGAGTTACATCTGTTCACTTCTCTTCCATGAAAACACCAATGCCTGTAAAGCTGAGAACCACACCCATCAAGGGAGCAATGGCATCTCCTGCTTCCACTTCAACAATAGGCAGCACCAAAAGCAGTGAAATGAAGACTAGGAGCGATTTTGCTGAAACTAAAGCCCTGATGCTGGGATCCTGGGCTGGAGGTTCCAAACAAAATGGTCTATCTATCATTCTATCTGAGTTGAATTTTTCCCCTTCCTGGAGCTCCAGATGCTAAGCCTCCACATGACACAGTCTTCCAGGAAGTAGCCACTATGGGACTCTCTTTTTAACATTTTGCCCATCAGTGGTTTATATAGTTCTAATGGCAGAGTCCTTATATGTAACTAATTGAGCCCACACCAACCTTGACCTCAGCACTATGAGCATCTGGATAATTCTTTGTTATGAAGGATGGTCCTGTGCATATAGGATTTTTCACAGGATCCCTGGCTGCTGCCCACTAGAGGAACCAGTCATACTCCCACTTGCAACAACCAAAAATGTCTGTGGGTACTGCCAAATGTCCTCAAGGACAGGGGTGAGGTCAGGGACGAGTGGCAAAACTGACTCTGACTCTAGACCAAAAATCAGTGGTCTGGATGCGTTACTATCATCTCAGCTTATGAAACTCTCCCCTCCTCTCAAGGACAAACAGCTGCTCTAATTTTTTATTTTTAATGGAACTTCAAAACTTTAATCCCAGGTTGAGTTCCTGGGAATGGTTTCAAATTCTGCCTTGCTTCTACACTAATAGTTTACTAGCTACCAAGGGGATCCTGTCTGTGATCTAGAAGATAAAATGTCTTGCAGAGTCAGTCATCCTGGTTCCTGTTACTACTCTGCAATTAACTCTTTGTGTCTTCATGTCATCATTTTCCAAATGGGAGCAATAATACCTAGTCTGGCCTCCACAGGGTGATTATAAGGATCCAATGGAAAGGACATGGAAAAGAGAAAATATAACCAGGCATAATTAAGTCATCACAGTCTTTTCAAAAAACAGGCATTCATTAACAAACAACCTCGTGGTATTTGATGCCCTTTTCTTCTTTTAACTATATTATATGATTTGTCTCGCTAGTATAGGAGTGGGGCCATTTGTCACTGAAAATACCACTCATTTGCTATTGGTAGTGCAGAGAATAAATGTGGCCTGATCTATGAGAAAATGCTGACTTCAGACTTTCAATGTATTGATCACCTCTTCTTAGCAAACCATAGCCCACACCCTTCACTGCAGTTGCCAGCCCTGCTATAGTGACTGCGATTATCAAAAACCACAAACAAAACCTCCTGAATCTTCATAGCGATTCTCTGTGCATTTACTAGTGAAGGAACAAAGTTGTAAAGAGTATAAACAGTTTAGGAGAGATGAATCCAAATTAAAAAGTAAAAGGTGTTATAATGATTGAGTCCATTAGAAGATTTTAGGACCCAAAAGAAAGAGACTCCAAGACACAAAAGAAAAGAGTAGGAAGGAGAGCTGGGGGATAGCAAAAATAAACTCCATCTATTTGGAAATTTTCCAGAGTACAAGAAAGGCAAAATGTTCACCTTCTTCCTCTTCCTGGTCTCTGCAATAAATAGACCCCACCACTGTCACAAATCATCAAAAATGTATGGGTGTGCTGCAACTTACATAAACAATACCTTGTTGATGGAAATGTGGCTTGTTTCTAGTTCTTCCTTCTTTTTTTATAAATACAACCAGAGCCTCGGCCCCCATAGCTTGGTGGGTAGGGCACTGGCCCCATACAGTGGGGCCGGTGGGTTCAAACCCAGCCTGGGCCTGCTAAACAACAATGACAACTGCAACAAAAAAATAGCCAGGAATTGTGGTGGGCGCCTATAGTCCTGGCTACTTGGGAGGCTGAGGTAAGAGAATTGCTTGAGTCTAAGAGTTTGAGGTTGCTGTGAGCTATACGACATCATAGCACTCTCTACCAAGGGCCACATAGTGAGACTGTGTCTCAAAAAAAAAAAAAAAACCAACAGAGTAAACATTGACAAAAACAATCATTCCACACACACACATACATATATATATATACACAGACACACACACACACACATACTTCCTTAGGAGATATTCTTGGTTATGAAGTTTCTGGATCAAAGGTATACACATTTTCAGAGGTTTCATTTTGATTATATAAATATATATACATATATATATATATATATATATATATATATATATATATATTTCAAACAGTCTCATTCTGTCATCCTGGATAGAGTACCATAATGTCATAGCTCACAGCAACCTCAAAGTCCTGGTTTTGAGCAATCCTCTTGCCACAACCTCCTCTGGAGTAGCAGGGAATACAGGCGCCCTCCACAGTACCCAGCTAGGTTTTCTATTTTTTCAGTAGAGATGGGGTCTTGCTCTTGCCCAGGCTGCTCTCAAACTCCTGACATCAAGCAGTTCACCTGCCTCGGCCTCCTCGAGGGCTAGGTTTACAGGAGTGGCCACCACTCCTGGCCTTTGATAATCTATTTTTGAGGAATTTGTCTCTCTTCAGTTATCATGGTGCCATCTGGTTGTCCGAGTTATAACTGTACCGCTCAGCACTTGAGCACATGCCTAATGGTACTTGATATACATTATAATTTTGAAATTTCCCAAACGAATGTTTACATGATCTGCAAATTCAGAAAATCTCTAAATATAAAAATCACAACTATAATCGTTCCTCTTCCTTTTCAAGATCACCATTTGTGCTTTATACTTCTTTCAATGTGCCACGCTTATTTCAAATAATCAGAACAGAAATTGTGAAAGTGGCTTTTCCTGCGGCTCTGCTGCCTGCAGACTAACTTCTTCAGTTGCTCTGCTTCATTATATTTTCATCTTATTCAATTGCCTCCTCTAGTTTCCATCCCCAATTGCCTCCTCTAGTTTCCATCCCCTGGTTTTTTATGACCAGGCACGCAAATCCTAGCATTCTGGGAGGCCAAGGCAGATGGATTTTCTGAGCTCAAGAGTTTGAGACCAGCCTGAGCAAGAGCAAGACCCCATCTCTACTAAAAATAGAAAAACTAGCAGGGCATTATGGCAGGTGTCTATAGTCCCAGTTACTTGGGAAACTGAGGCAAGTGGGTTACTCAAACCCAAGAGCCTGAGGTTGCTATGAGCTATGATACCACAGCACTCTACCAAGGGGAACAGAATGAGAATGTCTCAAAAAAAAAATATATATATATATATATGCATATACTCTCTCTCTCTCTCTCTCTCTCTCTCTATATATATATATATATATATATATATATAATTTATTTTTAAAATTTTATCAGGCAATTCTGTTAAAAGACCAGGCAGAGTTGTGTATATTTTAAAATGAAATATAAAGAAAGTTTTACTCCATGTACTAACAACAAAAAAAGGCAATTCTAGCTAGCCATGTTTCTCACAGAAACCACTTTTAAAAGTTTATTGCTATGCATAAACTTCAATGACTGTTCCCTTTCCTGCTAGGGATAACCTTTAGCTCAATCTCATTACTTATTTCTTTCCATAAATATCAAACAACCAGAAGTATTCATGTCATCAACCAATGCGCATTTCATCGTATTTTACTATTTACAATAGTGTCTACGAACAGCGTTATAGAAAACATAAATATGCAATAGCGCTCACTTAGTTGTGACTATTAGAAGAAGCAGCAGTCGTTCGATTTTATGTGTTACCCTTGGGCTGAGAGTAGAAGGAGAACAGAGAATTTGCCAGCAGTTGATATACTTAAGGGAATAGCTAATGGCCACCCCCAATATCTCCTGGGAAGAATTCTGGGAATTACAACGGAGTTGCTAATATTGTACGATGCTACATCACAATGTCAATGTGCAAATTCCCAGGAATCCATTAGGTACCACTTCAAAATACAATTTTCACAATTCCCATTTGTCTTTAGACTACTCCCATCAATGGCTTTCTGGGGACATTTGCTCCTTCTACGCACTGAAAATTACAATCTAATAGCTTGATTCACAGATGTTGCAAATGAAAAAGAACTTCAGAAATCAAGCACAGTTTTCTTAACTTAAAGGCAAAAAGACTGATCAATTTGTTCAGATTACTCCCTAGTAAGGGGCATTGCCAGGGCCTGAGCTCAGCCTCTGACATGAGCTTTGATGCACCAGCCACATCCCCACTCTCCCTCAGGGCCTCCTGCCCCAGTTGTATCAAAGGGTTACATTCACTGTGAAGTGAAGCCAAAGTCACAGCTTATCTCACAAGCAGCTTACTTGCCCAACCCAATCAGTGAAATCAGGTGGCAACTAAGCAAGCATAATCCATGACGGGCATAAATGTCAGGTGTTTTCTATCAGACACTCAGCCTCAGTCTCTAGGCAAGCAAACAGCTTCCTACAACCAGTGCTAGTGAAAATTAACCATGCCTGGTGGCTGAGTCATCATGAAGGGCAAACAGGGCTTCATTAGGAAAGGAAAGAGAGCTTTGTTGATTGGGGTCTGACCTACTGAGTCTGTCAGGTAGCCTAGAAGAATGAAGGGGCTGAAGATAGAAACAGGGAGAGCCACTGGAGCACACATACCCCGGGGGAGGGCAGAATGTGATGGGCGTCAGCGTCTGGTCCAGCAGGAGCATCAGCACTACTGCCTGATCTTCTGATCTGTCAAAAAAACACTTGGAAACTTTGACTTTTGAAAGCTCTATATTTCATTTTATTTATTTATTATCTTATTTTTTGAATCAGAGTCTCACTTTGTTACTGTGGCATCATAGCTCACAGTAACCTCAAATTCTTCAGCTCAAGTGATCCTCTTGCCTCAGTCTCCCAAGTAGCTGGAACTACAGGTGCCTGCCACAATGCTCAGCTAAAAATCTCTACATTTTAATGGTGTCAATTCAAACTGTTGAAAATACTATGTTCATGAAACAAAATGTGTCTGCTGTCAGATCTGATCACAGACTACCAATTGTTTTTTTTTGAGACAGAGTCTCACTATGTTGCCCTCACTAGAGTGCTGTGGTGTCACAGCTCACAGCAACCTCTGACTCTCTTGGGCTTATGCAATTCTCTTGCCTCAGCCTCCCAAGTAGCTGGGACTATCGGTGCCTACCACAACACCTGGCTATTTTTTGGTTGTAGTTGTCATTGTTTGGAAGGCCCACCAGCTCTGGTGTATGTGGCCAGCGCCCTAGCTGCTGAGCTACAGGTGCCGAGCCTTTTGAGGCAGAGTCTCAGTCCCCCTGGCTAGAATACCATAGCATCATTGTAGTTCACAGCAACTTTAAACTCTTGGCTCAAGAGCTCCACTTGCTTCAGCCTCCCGAGTAGAATACAGGTGCCTGCTACATTGCCTAGCTAGTTTTTCTATTTTTAGCAGAGATGGGATCTCGCTCTTATTCAGGCTGGTCTCGAACTCCTGAGCTCAGGAGATCCACCACCTTGGCCTCCCAGAGTGCTAGGATTATAGTTGTGAGCCACCATGCTCAGCCAGAGACTACTAATTTTGACTTCAGGTATCAGCTTATAGGGCGACACTTCTGGACTCATCTATAGAGGGTTGGTGTCTAGCATCAAAAGGACCAATAACCCTGGCCCAATGTTTCTGAAATGCATAAACTCTTTTTTATGGCTGGGCGTATGAATAGCATGGTATACTGTAGTGGTTAAGAGCACAGACTCCTGGCTCAGCACCTGTAGCTCAGTGACTAGGATGCTGCCACATACAATGAGGCTGGTAGATTTGAACCTGGCCCAGGCCTGCTAAACAATGACAACTGCAATCAAAAAATAGCCAGTTATTTTGTGGCGGGCCACTGTAGTCCCAGCTACTTGGGGGGTCTGAGGCTAGAGAATCGCTTAAGTCCAAGAGGCTGAGGTTGCTGTGAGCTGTGACACCACAGTACTCTATCCAGGGTGACATAGTGACACTCTATCTCAAAAAAAAAAAAAAAAAGCACAGACTCCTAAACCAGACCTCCAGAGTCCAAATCCTGGTCCCTTACTAGACAGGCAATCTAGGATAAGCTACTTTCGGTACCATAGTTTCCTCAATTTAAAAACAAGTGTAACAGTTGAATGAATGAAGAAAATCTGGTATGTGTACATGATGAACTACTTTTTAGTCATTAAAAACATGAAATCATGTCTTTTGCAGCAACATGGATGGAACTATAGGTCATTATCTTAACTGAAACAAGCCAGGTGCAGGAAGACAAATGTTGCATGTTCTCATTCATAAGTGGATGCTAAAAACTGTGGGCACATGAACACAGACAGTGGAATGATAGAAAATGGGGACTCGGAAGGGTGAGGGGTTAGAGAGGAGGATGGGAAATTACTTAATGGGTACAATGCACATTATTCAGCTGATAGATACCCCCAAAGCCCTAACTTGGCCACTACACAATTTATGCATGTAACAAAATAGCACCATACCCCATAAATTTGTACAAATAAAATCATAATGAATTTTTTAAAAACGTCATAAAAATGAGTATAATAATACCGTGATCCACCTCAGAGAATGTTTACAATGGTAAGATGAAATTGTATGTTAAAATACTGCCTGAGATAGTGAGTCCTATAGATACATTTGCTAGATTTATTTATTTATTTATTGAGCCAGAGTTTCACTTTGTCACCCTTGGTAGTGTGCCATGGCATCATAGCTCACAGCAACCTCAAACTCCTGGGCTCAAGAAATTCTCTTGCCTCAACCTCCCAAGAAGCTGGGACTACAGGTGCCTACCACAACGCCTAGCTGTTTTTAGAAATGAGGTCTTGCTCTGGCTCAGACTGGTCTTGAACCTGTGAATTCAGGCAATCCACCCGCCTCGGTCTCCCAAGTGCTGGGATTACAGGCGTGAGCTACCATGCGTGGCCGCTAGCACTATTTCTGATGAATCTTAACGGAAAAATAGAAAAACTGCAAAATTGACAGACATTGGATTTCTCATCATCCTGCAGAGGTGGAAATCCTGAGCCAAGTTTAATTTGATGTAAAAAAGAATAAAGAAATATGACATTCCTTGTATTTAAGTGCCAAAGAGCAAATTCACACCAGTCATCATGATTGTTATCATATTTCATCCCCATCACAATATCTGTCTTCGCAGCCTGGGTCAGAGTTATAGACGTGTCATGCCCTTCTTTAGTGCCTCAGTATCACATTCCTCAGTGTTACTCAGATCACGTGCAGGCTTTGTCACTTCCGAGAACAACTCTGTATTAAAAGCAAAGGGTAGGAAAAATGGAGTAGACTGAAGCCATTTTTCTACTAAGAAAGAGTTATTTTCTTTATTTTTTTATTGTTATTTATTTTATTTATTTATTTATTTATTT
>CAUYTI010067029.1:0-20954 GCA_963575145.1 Galago senegalensis | reverse complement strand
TGTTAGGTGCTATGCTATGCATAGAGGGCACAGAGATGAATTATGTAGAGTTCCTCCGCTCAAGGTTCTTAGAGTTTACTAGGGGGTGGGTAGTGACATGTACAGGCAATTCATGACCTTTCTTTTATTTTTTTTTTTTTTGTCGAGACAGAGTCCCACCCTGTGCCCCTGAGCAGAGTGCAGCGGATTGGTAGTTCACTGCAACCTCCGACTCCAGGCTTGTGGGCATCCCGCTGCCTCAGCCTCCGGAAGCTGCTGGGATTACAGGCGCTCGCCGCGGCGCCCGGCTGGGTTTTTCCATTTTTTTCATGAGTCAGGGTCTCACTTTCGCTCAGGCGAGTCTCGAACTCCTGAGCTCCAGCGATTCTCCCTCCTCAGCCTCCCACAGTGCTGGGATTACAGGCGTGAGCCACCGCGCCCGGCCAAATTATAAATTTTTTTAAGGCTAAGGACATACACAGGGCCTAGTTCATGGTCATTTGTTAAATAAAAAGAACACATGAAGAGCTACCATTCTTAAAAGAGCTTAAAAAAAAAAAAAAGAATCCAAAGAGGTTTTTAATTTCTGAGAGCATATGTCCAGGTTCTCCAAGGAGCAGTCTCTGCCACACACATAGTGAGCGTCCCATCATCTGTGGACGCGCCTATCTCCTTCATTGTTTAAATGTGTCTATCTTGGCCAGATGAGGTGCCTCACCCTGTAATCCCAGCACTCTGGGAGGCCACGGCAGGTGGATCGCCAGAGCTCAGGAGTCTGAGCCTGGCCTGAGCAAAAGCGAGACCCTATCTCTACTAAAAATAGAAAAACTAGCTGGGCATTGTGGTGGGCATGTGTATCCCAGCTACCCAGGAAGCTGAGGCAAGAGTATCACTTGAGCCCTAGAGTTAAGGTTGCTGTGAGCTTATGACACCACAGTACTCTACCCAGAGCAATAGAGTGAGACTCTGTCTCAAAAAAGAAAAAACCCAAGTCTCTATCTTGAACCTTACTGTTAGTCAGTGGCTAAAAACAGGTCTGGGTTCCCAGAGCTGAGAACTACTAGTTTGAATGACCACACAGATGCAACTGGGAGTTTTTCAATTACTACGATTTCATTTCAGTGAAGCATGTCATCTTCAACCTGTATATGTTCACCGTGAAAATGGAGTCAGTGATATGAGACTTAAGAAATAAAGTCCCTATCATAAAATTTCAAGTGATATGTGAAATATAAATACAATAAAGCTTTAAATAGGTATTCAACCAAACTTTTATTGGGGTTTTATTGCAATCTAATTTCAGCAACAAGGGAAAGCGGCCACTAAGAACTCTGGTCAGCTTTCTCCAACCAAGCAGTTTTTTGTGAATGCTTAAAGTCAGCTCAGCTTCTGTCGTCAACTTGAGGACCTCATTGTGAATATTTATGCCAGAATGACAAGAGTAAGGCATCGCAATATCCTAAATCATCTACGATTAAACCATGTGTTATACATATTATAATTTTTAGGACAGTAAACTAATACCAACACTCTACAATAAATAAAGATTTTAAAAGTGTGTTGCTTAGCCCTTGTTGAACTAAATTCAATTATTAGCTTATTCTTTAAGTACTCCAGTTAATAAAGGTTTGATTGTACTTCAATAACTCTTGATTTTTCCAAAGATAAAAAATTAGTAATTTGTCATGACAAAAATTAAGCTCAAAAGCACATTCACACTTGTCCTTAAAAAGTACATTTACGTCATCTATGAGAGAACAACTCATGCTCAATGACATGGCTTTTATGGTAAACAGAGTCAGGTGCAAAGACAACCAGAGGACAACCCTCCCATCCCCACTGCCTCCAAAAAGCCACACTCGGCCTCAGTGTAAAAGTTATAGTTTATTGCCATGCTACAAAATGTATGAAGTTGGCACTGACAGGGAGAGATAGGAGAACGAGGGTGGGAAGGGATAGAGGGCAAATGATATTGTTACAAGGTTTTATTTTAATTAACAGTGGTTAAGTTTGGCCAATATGAAAAATGCAAATCAAAATTTTAAAATTGCTGATATGAAACAGCATTAAAATATAATTTATGCATAGTACAGTATCACTTACGTCTTTTATTAGAGAAATGTGGAATGTTTATAAAAGAAATCAACCAGAGGGGGTAAAGGTCATATTTCATTTACAATTTGGCAATGGTAGTCCCACTGTTAGACAATCTTTTATAAAAGAAAAAATTAAAAATCTAATAAGCTACCTTTATACAAAGTTGCTATATTTATGCCTTTACGTAGGAAAAAAAAACATTCATAATGCAAATTAGGACATACAATAATCTTACAATATTATACAATGTAATGAAAATAAAAACATAACACAAAGTTTGTCCTTTATAAAGTGTATATTTTGCATTTACTGATGCAAATGTGGCACACTGGTGACTACTGTACTACTAATCCCATTCTGTTTCCGTGCTAGAATCGTCCAATTGTCAGAAATGCAATTAGAATGATGCTACAACAGAACTGTTATCCCCCCACAAGACGAAGGGGTGGGGCCGGGGAGCAGGGATCTGAGGAGCAGGAAAGGAGACAGGGTGCTGGTTTGGGCAGAGTATATACTGTGGCATGTCGTAAAATATTTGTTAATTTTTCAAGCCAAAAACATTTTCTTTACATTCTATAATTTCGTACCAATGCCTTTATTCAAATTTGGCAAACATCAAGGAAAAGGTAATTAGTACCATATACCTCACGTATCAGAAATATGAATGAGATGCCAAAACATCATTTACTTGTGAATGATGCCTCTGACGGTATGTCTATGTCAAGAATATATATATATATAGATAGATAGATATTTATACACACACATTACACATTGCACAGAACACGCGGGCATTATGGGTTAGGAACAACACAAGGGAACTGGGAAGTACTTTTTAGCATGTTAAATCCCTTACCTTGAGGCAAAAATATGGTGGCACATGGTTGGGAAATTATGAAAACATAAGGCCCCTGTCCCATTTTTAATAGAACATTATTGAGGTACATTTTTATATGCTGTGCCACAGATTTTTTTAGGGGTGGGGAGATAAACACAAGCCTGACTTATTCTTGTAATGTTAAACTGGGGGTCAACATTAATATCTATAAAAACAAAGATTACTTGGCAAATTTTCCTAAGTCCCAAATGTGATCTGTTCTGGATACACTGGACTGGACGTAAAAAGCTTCTTGCTGAGTCTCCAAGAGTAAAGTGCACATCTCATCACTCCACAGCAGCAGTAAATACAAGGGATTATTTGCCAATCTTCCTGGAGGGAGGGAAGGCACCGTATTTTCATTTTTAAAGGAAAATAAAACTGGGAAACAAAACACATTAAGAAAAAACATAGGTAATACCAATATCAGTTTCCAACCCTGGTCAGGGATAAATGTTCTTATGATCTGTTTGGATAAAAGAGGATTTCTATTTTGGGAATAAGATACGAACAATGATTCTTTTTCCAAAACTGAAAAGCAGAATTACATAGTTTACCAACAGAACATCTAAAATTAGCTCTCAGAAAATCTGAGACATATGGCCCTTATTATATGCCAATAAAAGATCTCATTCTACAATGCACCTCGGGATAGGCACATTCTTCCAGGACAGAGCTTAATGCCCACTACCAGACAACTGCAAAGGACAAGTAGTATTCTAAATTAATTTTTATTAAATAGGAACACAAGTGATTTCCAGAAGACCTCTAGAAACTAACACCAGTTGTATATGTCTTCCTAATATTCTTATAGTAGCTAAAATCAAATTCTTAGCAGACAAATTGGTCCCACTTTCATTTTTAAAGCACGTAGTATTTAAAGCACAAACTGCAATGATTATAATGGACTTATCTAAAAATTACAAAAACTAATTAGAATCTGGAGGAAAAAACAAAAAGGATGAAGGGAAAGAACAAAGGCTCCAACCTCCAAAGTGAATAAATAGTTCAGCCCTTTCATTTGGAGATTAATGTTCTGCCTTGACCACTGATTTCAGAGAAAACCATGTGCATTGGTTCCATCACAATTCTTATTCCATATTACAAAAGCCATTACATAAATTTGGCACAATCAGCAATTTACTCAGAAGAAGGGATAAATGGAACAGTTTATTAAAAATGCAAACTGCACACCTACACCACTGCTCTTTTTAAGAGAACAGTGAACACTTTAATAAGCACCAAGTTCACAGGAAAGAAAAAAGGGGAGAAAAAGGAAAATTCTGCTATGCACACAAAATGATAAGACACTGATATTGACTTATGATAAAGAAAGACAGCGATAATGGCACTGAGAACAACAACAAAGACACCTTTAATAATTTATTTTCTTTATAATGGCCCCACTCTATCAGTCTGCTAATCCATTTACTGTCCTGTGATTAGGTTATTTACTGAATAGGTTGGATGCTATATGGCTAAAACTAAATTAATCTTAGTTACATCTGGTAGATCCAGACCAAAACCTCAAACTTCCTCATATTTAGAGAAAACAGTGAAATATTTTGTAAGGTTACCTAACCTTCTTTCCACTCTATCTTCTCTTAATCGTCTCTACTGTTTGGGAAATCAGGACATCTTTGACTTTCTAAGAATTTGACATATGGACCCTCTTCAGTTTTTATACATGTCAGTTTATTTTAAATCCTAAATTATGACACAATTTCATTGCTTCAAGACTCCCACTGCACCTGCTACGCTGGCAACAGTACTAACATTTCACTGGAATAAAGGAATAATCAAAGATCCAGCCACACATGAGAGGACAGAGAGCTGAGGAGCACTGGGGCAGGCAGAGCACAACTGCGGCCGCACAGCTGAGAGGATCCCTGCTAAAGTGCTGGGGAGTGCCCACAGAAGAAACACAGTACCTTGAGGGAGCTTCGCATGTTACAAGTATCTTCCTTTTTTTCTCAGCTGCTAAAGAGATCACCTATGGACACACGTAAAATTTAAAATGGAGATAATGTTTTTATCACCTTGAAAAGTAAACAGTATATAAATAAATACTGGACAAGGGCAACCCTGTTATAGAACAACAGTAAGTTTCAAATGAACCTTCAAAACCATAATCTGACAACAATGCAAAACAAACAACAAATACATAATCCAATTTCAAGACTATATACAAACTCAAACATTAAATTGAAAAGGACATGAAGCAACAAAGCAAGACATTCCAGACACCCAAGAAAGCAGCGGGATCAATGGAACCAACGGCACGAGGCCTCCAGAGAGCAACACGGCCTTAACAACCCATGGAGAGATGCAGACCTGCAAATGTTTCTGGGTAAAGTGACCTGAGACTGATTCTTGAGCCTACTGTAACTCTGCGTAAGATACTTGGACATGCCCTTCAAATGACGTCATGAGATGAGTAAACAGAAAATCTTATCTCCCTCTGCCTTTCAAACCATGGAGGGCAAGGGAGCTGACTGGTGTAAAACGAGGTGTGGCACTTCTGTTTTCCTTTACATATGTTTTGGCTCAAGTTAAAAAGCCTTTAATTAGTGAAATAAAGGATTCCTCAAGTTATATGCTGGAGGCCACACACTGTGAACAGTGAGTCTACAGATACTTTCAAAGCCTAGAGTTAGCAATGAACACTGCCAAGAGGCTTCCTAGGAAGTTTTAAATGCCAACCATGACTTGGACATGAAAGATACGCATAAGTCCAGAATATTGATCAAAATCACCCAGCATGTCGTTCTCTTCAATTCCCATTTTAAATAGGCACTGTGAGATGGGAACGCTGCCGTACAGTGAGCAGTACATGATGAAATTAGTGTTCTTTGAGGAGTACCTGCTCTCCATTAATTCCCTTTAGTTAAAGATGCACATGAAATATCCAGAAAAAAATTCTATCAGTCTATAAAAGAAGTTAGTATTTAGAAACGAAAATGAAGCACTTGCATCTTCATTTTAAAAACTTCACAAAGGTGCAAACAACATAATGCTTTCCAGGCTCACATGGGCAGATCAGTACTATTGTGTCTAGTTTTCCTGGACGTGCCATCGTCTCGTGGCAATGCTTTCTGCAAATTTGACATAGCAGCAGTTCTCTCGATGTCTATCACAGCATACAGCTCTGTGCGCCTGGTGGGGGTTTGTGGAAGGGGAGTGGTCGGTGTTTTTGGAGTCTGAGGGTTGTCAGAGTCACTGCCACCTTCCAAGTCAACCTGTATGTAATTGAGCTGCCTGTGTTCTAAACTTGGGCGTCTGATGTCAAAGTTAAAGACTGTCGGTGTACAGTCCCGACGTCGTGAATGTTCTATTTTGTGAGCACTTGCTGGCACGGTTACATTCTCTGTATTTACATAGTTATGCATTGGATCTAGACTATTATGGTAGCCATTTAGAGACGGGGTCTTTGGTCCTAAACTGTCATCTTCATCCCTACTTAGCTTGCGGGCTTCCCAAACAGGAGGCAAAGATGGTAAATTTTCATAGTTTAATAATGCAGTTCTTCTCTGAGCTGAGTTGTTGATGTTCTGGGTATCGGAGGTACTGGTGGATGTCAGACGACCTCTCCTGACCCCTGAGGCACTAGGGACAGACAGCCCATTTATGTTTTCATAGACCAGTTTGTTAACAGAAGGTGCGTCTCTTCGTTCATCACTGTCGTAGCCAGTGTCCCATTCTGTGTTATTTGCACCACTTCCACTAACTGGATCTTTACCGAGTTGGTCCAGTTTCTCTTTTTCCATTAATTGCTTTTGAACAGGGGTTGGTCCTAAAACAAACTTGACTCCTTCAGGTTCAAGAAGGACCTGAGGGTCCCTGTCCTCCATACTACTGGGCTCTTCTTTTGGTGTATTGCTCTCAGCACTAGAAACCCTCGCCTCCAACGGGACATGCACACTTGCACGGTTTTTCCGGTCTTCTTGCACACCTGTAGTGTTGACATAGGTGTGTACCTAAAACGAAACGGAAAATGAGTAATTTACTTAAAAAAGAAAAGAAAAGACCAGGCAGAGTGGCTCACGCCTGTAATCCTAGCACTCTAGGAGGCCAAGGCAGGTGGATTGCTTGAGTTCACGGGTTTAAGACCAGCCTAAGCAAGAGAGAGACACAATCTCTACTAAAAATACAAGAAACTGAGGCAAGTAGATGGCTTGAGTTGGAGTTTGTTGTGAGCTATGATGTCACCAAGGAACTCTACACAGGGCAGCAGTTTGAGTCTCAAAAAAAAAAACAAAACAAGAAAACCAAATAAAGCCCAACCCCACCCATTAATTTCACTGATTAACTTTCTCTCTAAATGTACTCTTTACATAAATGTAGGTATAAAAACTTTTGTACCTATTTTTATTAATAAAAAAGTGGGAAAGGAGGAAGAATACAGAGATGTCTTCCAAATTCGATAAAAGAATAACTACTTTAAAATAACATGCAGCATTGTATTTGATGGTGAAATACTAGAAATATTATGTTAAAAAAAATAAATCAAGAACAAAATAGGAATTATAGGAATTATTTTGATGTTGTTCTAGAAGATCTCAACAATGCATCATAACATGCCTTAAAATAAGATATAACATAAATGTAAAAGAAAAAATAAATTTATCATTTACTGATGATCTGACTTTACAAAAACATAAACCCCATTAGATTTAATAAGAGTTCTATAAAATGCATAGATATAAAATAAATACCACACAGTAAGAAATTATTAGTTACTTAGAAAAGCCCAATGGTTTTTTGGCAAGATGATATAAAAATGTCTGTTAGTCTTATGCATAGTACATAAAATTCTAAAGATTCAAAAATAAAATGCAAAATACAGAAAAAGGTTAATTAAGTAATATAATAGCTCACTATGTAAAGAAATTCATTTTAAAAATAAGCCTATAATTCTAACACTCTGGGAAGCTGGGACAGGTAGATTCTTGAGCTCAGGAGTTTGAGACCAGCTTGAAGCAAGAGCTAGAACCCATCTCTACTTAAAAACATAAATAAATAAAATAAAATAAATAGAAAAAACAGCCAGGAATTGTGGCAGGTGCCTGTAGACACAGGTGGTCAGGAGGCTACGGTGGGAGGATTACTTGACCCAGGAGTTTGATTGAGGTTGCAGTGAGCTGTAATGATGCAACAGCATTCTAGCCAGGGTAAAAGAGTAAGACTCTATATCCAAAAAACTCTTAATGATAAGTAACATATGGTTTACAAAGATAAATAGAACTAATGACCACACAGGTAACGTTCAAGCCGATGCTCTACTCCACAAATGAAAACGAGACAAGTCAGGAACACTGATTAGCTCTGCAGCAACATCCACAACAAAACCTGCCCTCCTGGTAGTGGCTCACTGATTACAAAGACTGTAGCATCATAAATTCTTAATCCATTCAAGATTCTTATATAGAAGTTGACCTCATATTATAATCTACAGTTGCACTTCTCTGTGAACCTATAAATTCCTCTAACGCTAAGTTTCCCTGAACACTTGCATATATTTAAGCATATGGAGCAAATGCATGCTGTTTTCTGTGATTGGTCACTACAATAGTAATTTACAAATAAGGCTGGGAGTGGGAGCCTGGGTGTGGGAGATTATCACATCTATAATCCCAGAACTCTGCGAGGCTGAGGCAGGTGGACAGCATGAGGTCAGGAATTTGAGACCCAGTCTGAGCAAAAGCAAGACCTCCTTTGTACTAAAAACAGAAACTAGCCAGGCATTGTGATGGGCACCTATAGTCCCAGGTACTTGGGAGGCAGAGGCAAGGGGGTCACCGAAACCCAAGAGTTTGAGGTTGCTGTGAGCTATGATACCACAGCATTCAACTCAGGGCACAGAGTAAGACTGTCTCAAAAAAAAAAAAAAAAAAAAGTAATTTATAAACAGTGGCAGTTGAGAGGATGAGCACAGTGACATTTTAGCTCTACATAATCATCACTGCTGTTCTACAGCAGCACATGCTTACTTGTTCCTCTGCCACAAGCAAAGGATGTGTAGATTCTTCTCCTACTGAAGGCAGGCGAGCACTCCCCACGGAAGGATGTCTGCTTGAAGGATGGGAAGAAGCATCTCCAAACGAGGGATATCGGGGATATCCATTAGGTAAGTTCTGAGCAGCAAACCCTGGAGCTGAATTTTCATTTATTTGTTTAAGGAGAAAGGTGAGATATGAGGGTAGGGCAAAGAGAATAAAAATGAGTTAAGCATCTCATCTGCACTGAGAAAATTTAAGGTGTTTCTAACAAGTCTGCAGAAATCAGAACACCAACAGCACACCCCACACCTTATAGATAACAGGAAACATTTAATTTTTCATTTAAGAAATATTTAAAATGTTTATCACTATAGCTAATAGTTATTTAAAAATTGACAACTATTATACTTCCGCAAACTAATGGTGATTTCTAGTGTGTAATAAATTAAATATCCATAAGCAATATAAATATTATTCCAATGTGAGAGGGAAATGGGTACTGACTTGTAGGTGTTCGAGGTGTCCTGGGGACTTCCAATTCTGTCTGATGATTATTTCTTTCTACAACTGGCTCCTCCACCACATTTATACTATTATTTTGCATAATCTCTTGCAACATGTTAAATAATTCTTCTGCACGGGCACACTTAAAGGCAAAGATTCCTATAAATATAAACCAAAAGGGAAAAATGGTTATCATGCCTTTAAAAAAACTACAGGAACACCTATCAAAGAACAGAATTATAATGCAAACATCCTATCTGCCAATAGCAAGAAAGACTTGTTACATAAATGTCTGATAAATTAATAATTTTCCTTGCTTCAAAACAAATTCAAAAGAAAAGGACAGAATAATTTTCATTTGTCTAAGGGAAAGTGGCCCAAAACAAAACAGACAGAAACCAAGATCAGGTCCACGTACTCACTCCAGTCTGCTCTCTAACAGCAGAGGGAGCCCAGCTCACTGCAATGTGATCATTCACCATTTAACAAGCTCTTGCTAGGCGTTTCCAATCATTAACTGGTTAAATTACAACAATTCTGTAAGATAGGTATTACCACTCCCCTTTTATAGAGAAGATACAGCACAGGTCGTGTAACTCATGGAAGCCATTCAAGTCGTGGTTAGCAAGAAAACAGAAATCAACCCATGTTCTGTTTGGCTCTGAAGTCTAGGTTCTTTCTCCAGCATTAAAGATACTTAGTCAATTTAGTAGGACTATCATTTAACAAAAATCTTAAAAGTTAATAGAAGCCAAAATTTCGGATGTATAAAATATGCTTAATAAACACTTAATGAATACACAGTTTATTATACAGTATCTTTTCTTAACAATCCACTTATTTAGGGATTTTTTTCTTTCGAGTGGAAAATAAAACACAAATTTAAACAGCACATACAGATTAACTGAAAGAACAAAATTTCAAGTACGATAATATTTGAAAAAAAAAAAAACAAAGGCTCTACCTACCTTGTCCAGTTTGACACCTGCGACCACTTTCAAAAGAAAAGAGGTTGGAGTCATAGCCGTAGCGCCGCAGGCAGAGGTAGTGCCACTTCACCGAGTCGCGTTTGCGGGTGTATAAAATCAGCTCTGTGTCTGTAAGTTCCATTATGCCAGAACCTAACTCATTCCCATCATCATCCACATTAATGACCTAAAAACAGAAGGTGACAGCCGTACAAATATTTCACCAATTCCTCAGGAAAATGCCTCGTTGCTGACTGGTTCAGTCATCGGCTCATTTGTTAGTTCATTCATCAACCAAGGTGCACGTAGGGCGTGGACTACAGAGCAGTGTAATACCCAGTTCGTATCTGTAACAAACTACATTCCCACTGGGGAGACAAGATATACAAACACAAAGTCAACACCACAAAACCCTGTACGGGGAATGTAAAATAAATGCAAAAGACGGTGCAGAAGGCAGAGACTGTGGCCTAAGGTTCTTGAGAAACCTTCACTTAAGAGGAGAAGGGACTTGAGCTGGACCTCCAGTGCAATTTGATTGAGACAAGACACAAAAGAAGAGGGGAAATGCAGGGGGTGCAGACACACTGCTGAGTTAGGACACACAGGGCACCTTCCAGACCGGCCAGAAGAAGACAGCACAGAGTTCAGCAAGAAAACGTCCAGAGACTGAGACTGTTAGATGACGTTTATGGAGAAGTTACCATTCCCCCGGGACTGAGCAAAGTTCTTTACAAGTGCTTTTCTTATTTAACCCTCATAACAATCCTAGACTGCTTTGTACAAAAATGGACTTACGGGTCGGCACCTGTAGCTCATGGCTCAGCGACTAGAGCGCCAGCCACATACACTGGAGCTGGCGGGTTCAAATTCAGCCTGGGCCTGCCAAACAACAATGACAACTACAACAACAAAAACAGCCAGGTGCTATGGCAGGCGCCTGTCATCCCAGCTACTTGGGAGGCTGAGGCAAGAGAATCCCTTAAGCCCTAGAGTTTGAGGTTGCCATGAGCTGTGACACTACAGCATTCTACCAAGGGTGACAAAGTGAGACTCTGTCTCAAAAAAAAAAAAAAAATGGAATTAAGATTTAGTGATAATGTAACTTGCCCAAAGTCACAAAGCTATGAAGTAACAGAGTTGTGACAAACACCCAGGTCTGTAGGACTTAGAGGCTGTGATTTATAGAGACTGAGGTCAGATTATGGGAGAAGCACTAAACAGCTGTGGGAGCACTGAGCTCCCAGGTCAGAGACCACCACAGGAGGCTAAGGGAGGAAGACTGACTCGATGGGGACTACAGATGAATGGTAAGGTGACTAAAGGTAGATACCCTTTTAGAAATTCTTCAGGCACATTAAAACAATGACTGAAAACGCCCCTGAGAAATGGCTTTTTTTTTTGGAGACTGAGTCTCACTTTATTGCCCTCGGTGGAGTGCCATGGCATCAGAACTCACAGGAACCACCAACTCCTGGGCTTAGGCGATTCTCTTGCTTTAGCCTCCCACGTAGCTGGAACTACAGGCGCCCACCACAGCACCTGGCTATTTTATTATTGCAGTTTGGCCAGGGCTGGGTTTGAACCCACCATCCTCAGTATATGGGGCCAGCGCCCTACCCACTAAGCCACAGGTGCCACCCCAAGAAATGGCATTTTAAAGGAAACATTACTGAACTGTGTGGCTACTGGATACAGAGGACCAAAGGAAAAGTAAAAAGCAAGTCCCATATAGTCAGCAAGAAAACAGCATCAATATTTTTTAAAGCCAGAAAAGAATTAGTGGAAATAGAGAAATTAAAAAGTCTAGTGATAAGACTCAGAAGCTAATATATAAATCAAAGAAGAGCATCCAACAGGGAGAGAGAGAAAGAACTCAAACCAGTTTTACTGACCTTAAACTTGTTCCGGTGGTTATCTGGGACAGTGTCTTTATCTGGACAGCTACAACAGCTACCCATGGCTTCTTCAGAAGACCATGTGAGCACTGCATGAAAAAATAATTTGGAAAAAAATTATTACATGTAAGATATAAAAATTGAAACAGAAAAATACTTTAGAAATCATCTAATACAAACATTATTTTGATGTAAAAAAATTAAGCCCAATAAGGTATATGGCTGACACCAGATTTCAGACAACTAGCTAGTCAGTTTTTTTTTATTAATTGGGAAATTTTTAATTAATAAGCATTTAAATGTACTTTACATCAATAACTGCAACACTGAAATTGTGAAATTTTAAATATTTTTCTCAAAAAATGTTAGTGATTTTTTTTTTCCTCTTGGGAAATATGGAGACTCAACCATAAGTATAGTTAGTGACCAGTGGCTAGTCCTGGTCACTAAGGGTGACTAATACCTAAACAAGTGTTCACATTTCATATCTACAACAAGACAGACTGAGAACTTCTTGTATTGACCAATTTTAGAAAAACTCCATGAGATAATTTGAAGGAATGTCAACTTTTTGAAGTGCACATTCATAAAATTCTACATTTGGATGACTTTTTTTGCTTCAAGTGCACCTGCCTTGAGGATACAGGCAATTTTTCTTTCTTGGAAAAATATTTCTGCAGTAAGTCTGTATTTACTAGGACTGGGCTGGTTTTAAGAAAGATCATTGGCTCAGCGCCTGTGGCTCAAGAGGCTAAGGCGCCAGCCACATACACCTAAGGTGGCAGGTTCGAATCCCCAGCCTAAGCCCGCCAAACAACAATGATGGCTGCAACCAAAAAATGGCCAGGCATTGTGGCGGGCACCTGTAGTCCCAGCTACTTGGGAGGCTGAGGCAGGAGACTTGCTTGAACCCAGGAGTTGGAAGTTGCTGTGAGCGTGATGCCACGGCACTCTACCCAGGGGGATAGCTTGAGGCTCCGTCTCAAAAAAAAAAAAAAAGAAAGATGATCAGCACTGTGGTCAATATCCCACGGTTAATAAAAATCTATCAAAAACATTATAATTTGCAAGGAAAAAAGTTGTTTTCCCCCCAAAGCTGTAGGAACATGAAGAAACACCATTTGTTATCTGTATAAACACAAAACTTAAAGCTAGTCACACTCCAGGTGAATCCAATATAGTATTCACAAGTTCTATAAAAATGAACAAAAGATATACATTTACTTCAATTGCTCCAATAGTCAAATGTAAATCTGTGTAAGAGTTGTGCCGTAGCAGTTTGCTTGTCCAATTTAAGAGTTCAAGGTCCTTTTTGTGTATTTGGCCCACTGATGTTCACATCCCCGATAAACTCAGTTCAAAAGATGGAAATTAGGGCAAAGACTCCATATAACAAAGCACAAGGATATGCTACTAAAAGTTGCTGTCCTTCCATGGCTAATGCAGAAATAAAACTTTTGGAAGCAGAAAAACTACAGCAGCCAATAATTCCAACAGTGAGAATGATTCCTACCATTCCTTGCAAAGAAAATATGACTACAAAACTGGAAAGTAGAAACATGGGAAGAAGACACTATCGAAGGATGCTTGCCACACAACCAGATGAAACACCTGTCATACTCATTAAGTTCAATAAACAAAATATCCTAAACATCCAACTGCACTGATCCCATATGCACAACCAAACTGGATTTTGCCAGCCAGCAATAATGTGGCTCCAAAGGCAAGGCAAAGAACCATTGGCCCTGCCAAATCAGTTTCCTTCATGATGCTGCATCTGCCACTTTTAATGGATGTAACACTGTTAGGGTTTTTTGCCAGATGTGGTCAAAATTGATATCTAACTCTACTAATAAAGGTGGCTCATCCTCTAAGTTGATTCCATAGAGTGGCTGAGGTGAAGTTGGAATATATGCCTGAGTTGGCTGGAAAATCTGCCCAGTGTATGGCTGCTGTGGCTGCCTCATGTCTGGTGGGACAATCGGCCTTGCTGTGAGTAGTCATAGCCGGCATACTGTTTGCTATAGGGCCCTCCACTTCCTCCATAATCGTAGGACTGGTGTGACTGGTCATCGATGCTGTAACTTGTCTGGTAGAAATCCAGGTTTAAGTTTTCAAAGCCTGACACTGCAAATGATCAAAGGTTGAGGTGGCAGTGGTGGTCGCTCCAGCAGCACCCCACAAATGCCACAAACTCAGTTTCAGATCCTGGAACTAGGCCGATAACTACATGTCACGGGGTCAGCTAGTCAGTTTTGCTCAATGACAATGAGAATAAACTGTGAAGTAGATATAACAGAAATCTCAAATTTCTAGTTGAATTTGCAAAGGTCTGCCTATTCTAAAATTTTCTAAACAAAAGACTAGTTTAAGGTCTCTCACATAACACTATTTAAATAATTTATGATTAATTAAGAGTTAATCATGAAATGAGAAATTAAAAATTTATCATACAATTAATTCTTCATGGCTTATCAGGAATTTCATGTATTTTTCTTTTTCTTTCTTTCTTTTTTTTGCTATTTTGGGCAGGGCTGGGCTTGAACCTGCCCCCCCCCCCCAAGCATATGGGGCTGGTGCCCTACTCCCTGAGCCATAGGCGCCACCCTCACGTATTTTTCTTTAAACATTACCAAAGGGATGCTAGCCTTCTGGCTGGGCAGGTATTCTGCTTCTTATTACTCATTGTATTATGTCTTAAGTACCCCAAGAGTTCATTGATAAGACACAAAATCAAATTTCAAACAGCACACTAATAACAGAGAAAGACAACTCAAAATCCAAGCAGAAAAGTAAAACACAGAACACTGACAAACTCATATGGTATGTCTAGGCCGGGCGCAGGGGCTCACACCTATAATCCTGGCCGATACTCTGAAAAAGCTGTGCTGGGTGGATCATCTGAGCTCAGGAGTTCATGACCAGCCGAGCAAGAGTGAGACCCTGTCTCTAACAAAATAGAAAAACTTGCCAGGTTTTGTAGCAGGTGAATGTAGTCCCACCTACTCCAGAGGCTGAGGCAAGAGGATCACTTTAATCCAAGAGCTTGAAATTGCTATGCACTGTGACTCCACAGCACTCCACCTAGGGCAACAGAGTAAAACTCTCATCTCAGAAAAAAAAAGGGGGGCTCACGCCTGTAATCCTAACACTCTGAGAGGCCAAGGCAGGTAAATGGCCTGAGCTCAGGAACTTGAGACCAGCCTGAGCAAGAGTGAGACCCCATCTCTAAAAACAGCCAGGCATTATGGCAGACACCTGTAGTCCCAGCTACTTAGGAGGCTGAGGCAAGAGAATCGCTTGAGGCCAAGAGTTTGAGGCTTCTTCAGATCATGTGAGCACTGTGAGCTGTGAGGTCACGGCACTCTACCAAGGGTGGCAAAGGAAAAAAAAAGAGGAGAAGAAGAAGAAAATGAAAAAGGTAAGTTAAATAAATAGAAAAAGTAGTATATCTATTTTTAATATTCCTTTACCAAAGAAGATTACAGGTAAGATGGTATATAGGTAGCATAAAAGTGTTCAAGAACATTCCAAATTAACAAAGGACAAATTCAAAGCATCACTTACAAATAAGGGGAAAGAGTCAGAATGAATGTGACAACATTTGAGTAAGAGGGAGGGAAAGAGCACAAAAGCTATAAAACATTACAAACATAAGACTGGCTGTTCATCTATCTTCTTCCAGGCACTCTGAGTTCCTTTCCAGCAATTCCACATTCACACAATACAACAGTACACAGCAGGGGGCAGGAGGATCCACTGAGCCCAGGAGTTTGAGGATGCCGGGAGGAGGCTGATGCCATGGCACTCTAGCCTGCGCAACAGAGTAAGACTCTGTCTCCAACAAAACCAAAAATAAACAAACAAAGAAAGTCTTGAAATTATATATTCATCCTCTCCGGAACCTCTTTGTAAATCTAAATAGCTAACGAGGGGAGGGGCGGCATCTGTGGCTCAAAGGAGTAGGGCGCCAGCCCCATATACCACAGGTGGCGGGTTCAAACCCGGCCCCAGCCAAAAACTGCAATTAAAAAAAAAAAAAAAGAAAGAAACAGCTAAAGAGGTTACTAAAACATGGCGTCTGCCTCAAAAGATGGCGCTGGCAAGAAACATTTCTCAAAAGGGGCAGTGAAATAATCCTTCTTCCACTTGCTCCTCACTAGGTTAGGGAAGTCAAGAGCACAGCCTCTCGTGTCCGTAGGGATTTGCAGTCACGTGCCTAGAACAAGGTTTTGGTCAGTGACAAACCCAGATACCACGGCAGGCCCATAAGATCACAGCGGAGCTGAAAACATCCCATCACTCGGTGACGCTGCTGCCGTCCCAGTGCTGTGACGCAACGCATCCCTCACAGTCATGCTACGGTGCTGGTGCACACAGCCTGCTGTGCTGCTGGGCACGGAGCACCTAAAATTATGTGTGGTACATAAAACTTGATAATGTTTGATGGTGTTACTGGCTTATGTGTATTTACTGTACCATGTTTCTTACTTATTTGATAGCGCACTCCTACTTACATTAAAAAAAAAAGTTAAGTGTAAAATAGCCTCAGGCAGGTCCTTCAAGAAGTATCCCAACAGAAGACATTGCTGTCATAGGAGTTGACAACTCCACACATGTCACTGTCCCTGAAAACCTTCCATGGACAAGATGTGGAGGTGGAAGTCAGTGACACTGGTGACCAGGTGCTGTAGAGGCTAAGGCTAAGTGTGGGTTTGAGTCTCAGTTTTTATTTATTTATTTATTTATTGAGACAGTCTCACTTTGTCGCCCTAGGTAGAGTGCTATGGCATCACAGCTCACAGCAACCTCCAACTCCTGGGCTTAGGTGATTCTCTTGCCTTACCCTCCCGAGTAGCTGGGACTACAGGCACTTGCCACAACGCCCAGCTATTTTTTGTTGCAGTTTGGCCGGGGGGTTCAAACCTGCCACCCTCAGTATATGGGGCCAGTGCCCTACCCACTGAGCCACAGGCGCTGCCCGGAGTCTCAGATTTTAACAAAGAAGTTGAAAAAACAAAAAATATAAAGTAAAAAATTTTAAAAATAGAAAAAAGCTTATAGAATGAAGATATAAAGAAAATATTTTCATACAGCTGTATGATGTATCTGTTTTAAGCAAGTATCACAAAAGAATTAAAAAGTTTTTAGATATTAAAAAGCTTATAATGTAAAAGTTACACTAAGATTAATTTAGCCTAATTAAAAAGTAAACTAAGATTAATTTACCACTAAAGAAAAAACAGAATTTTAAATAGCGCAGCCCAAGTGCACAGAGTTTATAATGTCTACAACAGTGTCTGGGATACCTGGGTCATCCCATTCACTCACTACCCAGAGCAACTGCCAGCCCTGCAAGTTCCACTCACCGTAAATGTCCTACACAGATGTACAATTTTCAAACTTTTTTTAGAAACAGGGTCTCACTCTGTTTCCCAGGGTGGTCTCAAATACTTAGGCTGAAACAATCCTCCCACCTGGGTTTCCTGAGTAGCTTGAGTGCTGGGACTAAAGGCACACAACGCTGCACCTGGCTTCTCTTTTATACTGTATTTTTACTGTATTTTTTCTATGTTCAGATACACAAATACTTATTCCTGCCTTCCAACTATCTACAGTCCTCAGCATGAAACACACTGTACAGGTTTGTAGCCTAGGACAAGGGCTCTCCCAGCTAGGTTTCTGTGTGCTCACTCCATGGCCTCCCAGTGAGGTTTTCAGTACATGTTCCTGTCAGTCAGCAATGCATGACTCACAGAGGGGTGGTGCAACCCACCTAGGACTTCCATCCACACTGAATATTTCAGTTCAGTACAACAATTAACAAAATGCCTAATACATGATACAGAGGCCTTGTGTGCCATGCCAAGAAGAAAACGTGTTACTATACACGTGGTGGAAAGCCACAATGTATTTTGAAGTAGGAAAGTAAGATAGTGAAACGTGTATTTTAAATATATCTGTCTGTAGGATAAATTTAGTAGGAGTTTAGCTTAAGGAAAAGAAATCACTTTGGGATTATTAAAATAAAATAAAGGTTCAGGACCCGTAGAACAGTGGTTATGACACTAGCCACATATACCGAGGCTGATGGGTTTGAACCCGGCCTGGGCCAGCTAAACAACGTCAACTGCAACAACAACAAAAATAGCTGGGTGTTGTGGCAGGTGCCTATAGTCTCAGCAACTTGGGAGGCTGAGGCAAGAGAATCACTTAAGCCCAGGAATTTGAGGTTGCTGTGAGCTGTGATGCCACAGCACTCTCAGGGCAACATAGTGAGAGTCTGTCTCAAAAAATAATAAATAAATAAATAAAATGAAGACCTTAAGCCAGAGGAACTGTGGTAGGAATAAAAGAAAAAGGATGAATTTAAGGAATATTCAGGAAGAAAAGACTGTGGTACCAAGTCGCTGGGTTGGTGTGATGGAATGAAGGGGCAGTTTCCAGCAAGGCAGGTAAAGGTGCGAGTTCCAGTATCTGAGACAGGAAAAACCAGAAGTCTGCAAGGGAAGTGGTGTGGATGTGTTCAGTTTCAGCCGTGCTACCTGAGAATCCAGGGAACCACCACGTGGAGGTGTGTAATCGGGTGAAGTTCGTGTGTTTGGGTTTGAGGGAGGAGGCAAACTGAAGAACACAGGTAGCACCTGAAGCCACAAAGAGAAGATGCTGCCCAGGAGTGGCACGAAGAGTGGTCCTGTGGTGGGAATCTGGAAGAGCGGGCTGGGCGCAGTGGCTCATGCCTGCAATCCTAGTACTTTGGGAGGCTGAGGTGAGAGGATCACATGAGCTCAGCAGTTCCAGACCAGTCTGGGCAACACAGTGAGACCTTGTCTCTAAAAATGATACAAAAATTAGCCTGTAGTGTGTGCCTGTACTCCCAGCTACTCAGGAGGCTGAAGTAGGAGGATCACTTATGCCGAGGACTTTGAGGTTACAGTGAGCTATGATGATGCCACTACACTCCAACCCAACAGACCAAGATCTTGTCTTTTAAAAAAAAAAAAATTCTGAGAGGATACAAATGTATTCAAATACTAGAGTAGAGAAGCCAGAGAAAGAAAAATAAGACCAGACAGAACAGTACAAACTAAAGAAACAAAGCTTCAAGATGAGGCTCCGTCAATGGTGCCATGGTAGAGACAGCTGCCAGAGGACAGTGGGCAAGTGAGGCCAAGGAACGGCCCCAGAGGACAAAGCCTAGCTTCAAGGACTGGCTGAGAAAAGAAAGAGGAAAGCATCAGGGTGTGGACAAATACGGGTTCAAAAGAATATGTTGCTTGTTTTACTTATTGTTATTTATTTATTTATTTATTTATTGAGACAGAGTCTCACTATGTCCCCCTGGGTAGAGTGCCATGGTGTCACAGCTCACAGCAACCTCTGACTCCTGGGCTTAAGCAATTCTCTTGTCTCAGCCTCCCAAGGAGCTGGGTACAGGTGACTGCCTCAAGGCCTGCTACAATGTCCAGCTATTTTTTTGTTGCATTTGTCACTGTTGTTTAGCTGCCTGGGCTGGGCTCCAACTCGCCAGCCCCAGTGTATGTGGCTGATGCCCAAACCACTGAGCTCTGGGTGCTGAGCCTGTTACTTATTGTTTAAAGATGACAAAAGACATATGCAGGCTTATAGGTCAGAAAAGGTTAAAATTATGGGAAAAAAACAAAGGAAAGAAAAAGGTTAACTGATGGGTCAAGACAGAAGGGGAGAACAGAGAAGATGAGTGTCAGGGTCCAGGCTGGGAGGCTTTGTCTACCGGGGGGAGGGAAGAAAGAAGGATGGTGGGACCTAAGAGAGACACTGCAGCAGCAACACCTGTCATCCTGGGCTTCCTTTGTAAAAGAGAAGGTAAGGCTTACAGAGGGAGGGTGTTGAGCAGGGCGGGATTAGTCCCTGAGGAGCTGCCGCAGAGAAGGAGCAGGGCTACCTCATAGGCAATGATGAGAACTCAGTGAGGCTGCTGTGCAAGGTCACACTGTTCTGCCCATGAGCTCAGCGGTCCACAGGGCAGCTGGAGGGCAAAGACACTGAAGGGTGCTGATACATACTTCAAAGTCTGAAGTGATGAACAACCAGGTCCAATTAGGAAAGAAGTAAAGAAAGAAGGGGGCTAACAAACAGGAGAAAAATGGAGACCAAAGGCTAGACAAGGCTTCAGGAGAGCAAGGGACTGAAACGGCTGGACATAGGCAGCTGTGGTCAATCTTCCAACTTCTAGAAGGAGACTTTTTAAATGTGAAGTTTTTACCCAAATCTGTTTCTTCCTCCTGAACTATAAACTCCTAGGCAAGGGGAAAGGCTAGATACTAGATATTCTGCTTTTATGACCACCAAACTAGTATTTGGAGACTACATTTGAGCCAAGTGAGGCCTAACCACATACACTAATACTATGAGCACTTAGATGAACAACCAGGTGGTGTTGCCAGCATACACAGCCTCCAAGCTGATAACTCTGCAAATGGTTTTATCACACTCCCTCAAGAGAGCAATTTTTTTTTTTTTTTTTTTGAGACAGAGCCTCAAGCTGAGCCCCTGGGTAGAGTGCCATGGCTTCACTGCTCACAGCAACCTCCAACTCCTGGGCTCAAGCGAGTCTCCTGCCTCAGCCTCCCAAGTAGCTGGGACCACAGGC